>JANAVB010040219.1:152500-232500 GCA_029216955.1 Iris pallida | reverse complement strand
AATTGACCTGCCAGAGATACCTCCGCCCAGCATACGGTTTTGCTAAGAACATATGGACCATGAAACTCCACAGTCAAAAAATAGATGGGTCATCGATTTATCCTCCAAATCATAGAGTGCACACATCGTATTGGGGACCTGGATCCCAAAATAGATGAGTCTGTCCCTAGTCAGAAGACGACCAAGGAGCAGGCGATACATACATAGCTGCATTTTCCTGGCCAGATCCTTGCACCAAATGAATTCATAATCAGCAATTGGGGGATTGACACTACGCATAAGGTTGTAGCCACTCTGGAAGAAGAACTCCCCTGAGGTAGTACCTCCAGTCACGCCAGACGGATTCCAGACCCATATATCCTCAGGTTGGGATGGGTCAATCTCAATCCCGCGAATAATCTCACCAAGCCCCTCAGTATGGCGGTAGGACTCCGGACTCCAAGCTCCATTCCTGATGATGTGCTGACAAGACAGACCTCTGCCCACCTTCCTGTGATCTCGATCGCCCATAAAGTCCACCAGAGACTGGCTCTCTATCCAAGGATCCAACCATAGGTCAGTTCCAGCCCCATCACATATGATCCTCCTGACAAACGATTGAAGAACAACTATGTGTCCCAGAATTTGTTTGAAGGTCACAGAGTCGTCGTTGTCAATACCACACCTCCAGAAGTTGCCATTCCTCACATAGCGAGACTGCATCTACTCCGCCCACAGGGATCTCCCTTTGATGAACCGCCATGCCAGTTTCAGAGCCGAGGCTTCCCTGA
Organism: Iris pallida; assembly: GCA_029216955.1. Lineage (NCBI taxonomy): Eukaryota > Viridiplantae > Streptophyta > Magnoliopsida > Asparagales > Iridaceae > Iris > Iris pallida. Next base: position 231,730 of record JANAVB010040219.1, on the reverse strand, counting down.
TCGCCAATAGAGGACGGAGACCCACACCTCCCTCCTTCTTTGGCCGACAGAGCTGTTCCCAAGAGATCGCATAAAGGCCCCCCACCAGATGAAATCAGCACAAATCCTTTCAACTTTTCTGATGGTAGCCATGGGTATTAAAATAGACTGCAGCCAGAACTGGGCCAGGACAGAGATAACCGATCGGACTAACTCGATACGCCTCCCAAAAGATAACCCGGCAACATGCCAACCTTCAAGTCTCCACTGGGCATACTCCACCAGGCTATAACAATCCTGGTCTCGGGCATAATTGACTGTCAAAGGAACTTCCAGGTATTTCACCGAGAGCTCATCCCTCTCCACGCCCAGTGCAACAGCACGCTCCTCCTTCTGAAGGCAAAGTGAACTGAAGTAGACCCTGCTCTTCTCTCTGTTCATCTGAAGCCCCGAGTGTGATTCCAGCTCACCCATAATCTCAGATAACGTGTTTATACCCTCCAACAAAGGCTGTATGAACACTAGTAGGTTGTCGACATAAATGAGGTGGGTAATCGGAGGCTCGACTCTCCTGTACAGCAGAACAATCCTTCCAAAATGGACCGCCCTATCTATTAAGTAGGTAAAATACTCCATAACAAGCGTAAACAGGTAAGGTGACAGGGGGTCACCTTGCCGGAGTCCACGGTTGCTTTTGAAGAACCCATACGGAATACCCTAGATAAGGACCGAGAAGGTGGGAGACGATATGCATTCCCGAATCAACGCAACCCAACGATCATCAAACCCCATAGTAGACAGAAGGTGGCATAAGAACTCCCTGTTGACCATTTTTTAGGCCTTCTTCAGATCCAGCTTTACATATGCCTTCTCCCCACCAGGTTTGTTGAAGCCCCTCACCATCTCATGTGCTAGAAGGCTATGCTCAGCTATAGATCACCCCTTGATAAATGTCGCCTGCTTCGGAGAGACAAGATCCTGCATGATTCCCTCCATGCGCCGGCACATGAGGTGCGTAATTATTTTATTAAGATAATTACAGCACGCAATAGGCCTAAAGTCTGCCAGCGAGGTCGCCCCCTCCTTCTTTGGTACCAGAGACAAGAAAGTGTGGTTCAGCTCCTTCAGCAGCTTCCCCTCAGAGACGAACTCCTGGACCACCTCGAGAATCGGGACCTTCAGAATATCCCAATGGCATTTATAGAACCCACTGCTGAATCCACCAGGCCTGAAACTTTATTGGGGTCTGCTTTCTTGATAATGGCCTCCACCTCCTCCATAGTGACAGGGGCAAACAGGAGGCTATTCCCATATGGAGTCACCAATCTCTTCGTGACTACATCTGAGAACACAAAAAGATAGTCAGTCTGAAAGTATAACTCAGAGTAGTACCTGACCGCCTCTCCTGAGATCTTGGACGGCTCCCCAATCAGATTACCCTCGGTATCAAGAAGCTGAGAGATGGTGTTCCGATGTTGTCTAGTGCGAATGACATCGTAGAAGAACTTGCTACATCGGTCGCCATTCTTAAGCCAGGAGCATTTAGCGTGCTGAGCCGCACTAATCTCCTTCTGAAGCCGCAGAGTATTGACTTCCCCAATCAGCTCCTTCTCTCTAGCCGCAAGTTCCCCATTTAACATGTTAGATTGTATGGAATGCTGGATGTCTCGAAGCTCCGCCTCCTTGTCTTAAAGAGAGGACTTGGGCAAACTCTTCATCCAAGACCGTAGAGCCTTCTTTGTGTACTTGAGTAGGTGTACCATCCGATATTGAGCAGTCCCCATAACCTGATGAGCAACACCCTCTGTAATAGACTTCGAGTAACCCTCCGATAAGAACCAGCTGTTGTTGTACCGGAAGGGATGAGACCACACCGTAGAGCGATCAGTGAAACCAACCCTGATGGGGGAGTCTTCAGTCGTACCAACGGCCATACCCTCAGCCGAAGAGTTGGGGAAGCGACGAAACCACTCCCCATTGCCCAAGGCTCTATCTAACTGGCATGCTACCCTGTTGCGGACAGCCTTGTTATGCCAAGTCCATATAAATCCCGACCGAGTCAGCCCCTGTAGCCCAGCCTGAAAGAAGACAACTCTAAAAATTAGACATCACCGAATCAAGAACCGGTCTTCCGCCCATTTTCTTCCCTTTGTGTAGCAGGGCATTGAAGTCTCCCATCATGAGAAAAGGCAGATGTGCGGAGTCTGCAACAGCAGCAACCCTGGTAATATTGCTCCACAAGGTCTCCCGTCGCCGCCTGTCATTATGGCCGTAAACCACGCCTAGTAGGAACCGAAAGCCACCCTTGTTAGTGAAAGAGATAGCAATCAGCTACTCCGTCAACAAGATCAAGTCTCCATCCTAAGGCTTGGTGTTCCATCTGACCCAGATCCTAGCCATGTCACAGAAAGCTAAGTTGTGAATTTTGGCCCATAGAGATGGGGTCCAGCGAGTCAGAGTCCGTTCCCCTTTAATCTTGGTCTCCAGCAGGACAGAGATGTCGCACCTCTCTCTTCATAATACCCCACAAATTTGCGTCCATCTACCCAGCGAACACGCCCCCCTCACATTTCAGGCGATAACCGCTATTAATTAATAAGGGAGAGATTCCCCTGAATGTCACTATGACTGGTATCCGGGGGTGGTACCACATCTATCTCTGCCATATCCTCCTCCGTCCCTGCTATATGGCCACTCTGGGGCGCATCCTGGGTAAGCATCAAGGCTCAAGCCGAATTGTCCACACACAGCGTCTCATTTCTATCCGTGTGTTGTCCCCCTCCCTTGGGGAGCTATCTCGTAGTGGCCCAGCATGTCTCTTCCTACTGTAGAATTTCTTCGCAGATGCTCCGCCATCTCCCCGCTCTGCTCTATCCGAAACCATCATGCCTCTGGTGACCATACTCCTCTGTGCAGAGAAGATAACCATCGTTCCACGAGCGGGAACCGACTGGGCTGGCACAGTCACGCTCGGATCACTCACGGCCTCCATCGGTCGGTCTTCCTCCTGCATGATATCATCTACTCTGTCCTACCCGGATAAGGCTTCGTCGTCCGTGGAGAACCTGACGCCTCAGTAAGAAAGGAGGGCGTGGACCTCCTTGGTTGAGCCCCTCCTAACGGGGCATGAACTGTCTTGGTGACAGAAGCAAGCGCAATGGGAACAGGTTGGTGGAACCCATTTGTACTCCACCTTCTGGGTTAGAACCTCTCCAGAAGGTACTTCATACTCCAAAAAACTCGGCAACTCCCCGCCAGCCCAAATCTCTATGAATATCTGGGCATACATCAGCCTCGATCGGAAGGCTATAGCATCATCAGCCTTGATCGGTGTGCCCACCAAGCTCGCTAGTCGCATCAGCAGGGGAATGCTCCAGAACCGCACAGGGAACTCCAGAAAGCGAATCCAGACAGGGATAACGTTCAGGACTTCCTTCTCGTATCGTAACTCAGACGTCCACTCCTTTATTATGATCAGCCTGCCATCGAACATCCACGGACCTCCTTACAGGATCTTGGTGACATCTTTCGCTAGCCCAAACTTCACATAGTATAAGCCATTTTTTCTAGCAAAGAACTCCATACTGCCTTTAGGCTGCCAGACACGCGTTGCATAACCTCGAATCTAATCGTAGAATGGCTTATTTCCCAGGACATATAGAACAAGCATGTTTTCTCAGAAGGCTGTCACCTTCTCAATCACCTCTGTTGGGAATGAGGCCCAAAAACTACTCCCTACATTCTTCGGCGGCACAAACTCCTTAGAGGTGGGACATTTTGGACCCACCGGTTTGCAAATATCAGCCCAGGACCTCCCCGCAGGCCGAGGGGACGTCCCTTGTGGGGGAGGGACGGCACCAGACAGAGATGGCCCAGGCCCCTGACCCTCCCGGTCCACCATTATGCCCTTTTCTTTTTCTGCAGAAGTCACCTTGGGACGCCAGCCAACCGCTCTCCCAGCAGATGTCGCAATGCCCCAAGTCGTCGCCCGCGACCCCCAACCCTCTCCCGCTCATCTGCCATCAGAGACATGCGGCTTTTGGTGGCTCTACACGCCCCTCACTTTGCCTCCAAACTTCGCTCCACGGCGTCTCGCAACCGTAGTCCAGTCGCCTCCTTAATCTTGCCCCCCATGAGATCCGAATCCAGATCCAGGTTGGAAGCTCGGTATTCCAGTTAAATCAGGAACCCAATGTGCCATCTTTCCCGCCGATCCTCCCCCGACAACTGTCATCTTCCCGCCCGGCCTTCGCTATGACCCTTCCGGCCATGACCCGTGCCGTCGTCAGAGTAGCCACCACCACCGATGCCCTTGCCTCTGCCGGCGGACGTCCGCATCTGCCCCCCTCCTGGGCGCCCGCGCCCGACTGGCCAGAAACCTGGCCACCACCTCCACGCACCTGAGCCCCGTTGCCGGCTACCGCAACCACCGTGACAGCGGCCTGGCCACCCACGCGCGCTTGGGCGTCCGCGCTAGCGTGACCACTAGCGCTCGACGGAGTACCTACGCACGTCAGAGGGACTCTGCCCCCGCCCGATTGGGCCACGACTCCACCAGTCGGGCCGGCCCCGGCCTGGGCGCCGCCGCCGGCCGGCCCACTCCTTCCCGCGACGCCGGGGTCCCATGGAGGGAACTCCCGCTGCTCCCGATCGCTGCTCTCGATCGCTCCCTTAGGGTTTCCCATTCGATATTTTGACTATATATATATATATATATATATATATATATATATATATATATATATATATATATATATATATATATAGTTTAGTAAATCATGATCAAGCAATAGTTATTTCCCAATACTCATAATGTTTCACTTAAATGAAAAAAATTTCTCAAAATTTTCTAAGATTTTGTGCTTTATCTGGTCTAGATTTTCTAAAAAATATTAAAGAAAAAAAATACATTTTTCTTATAAACAACATTTCCTATCTTACAATATCTTAATAAAAAGTTAGTGTTTTTGACCCCTCCCACCCAGTGTCTATGTATGCCAGTGGCAGCACCATCTAGCTTTAGTTGGCAAAGGGTTCTCCAAAAGCAGGAAGTAGAAATTTTCTGCACATACATCAACCAATATTTGCAAAATGGCAGTCTGGATATACATGTTGGGAAAACTTCCATCAGGCATAGGTTCAAGCCAATTCTTTAGAAGAGTAAGTACTCCATGTTCTAAAAACTCCTGTTGTAGTTTTTTCCTGCATCGCACGAGAAAGTTCAGAACAAACCAAAAAAATTTTGAACAGCTATAAATAGTTCTACTATACAGCTTCAACACTCTGATAAAAGCTACAAAGTTTCTTCAACTGGAATAAGTTAAGTATAGACTCTGGGACCAACTTACTTTGAGAGGACATCTATAAGCAACGGTAACTTTTTGAGTTTATTTATAGCAGGTTTGGACTGTCTATTTAGTTCAGCATCTCCTTCAGCTGTAACCTCAAGTTCAGACATTAGATGTTCTACTATCAAAGCAAGTTCAGCAGGCGATTTCTCATTTTTCTTCTTTTTCTTTCCCCCCTTGAAAATTTTACTTACTGCGTCCTCCTCCTCCTCCTCACCTTCTTCTGCCTGTAATAATCAAAATATAATCCTATATTTGTCAACCTATACATGTCAAATTCTATTTTGTCAGTATCCTACTTAATATAACCAGCATGTAGCCTTTTAAAGTGTTACAAACTATTACAGAATTAAGTATCCAAAGTCTACCATCCTTCCAGTCGAGCACTAAGAAAATTCAGTTAGATTAGTGTGTTGTTTCAACCCATGATATCATGATAAACATTAGGCAGTTAAATGTCAAATAAAAATCTGCTTATGGGCATTATATTAAGTTAAAGCATAAAATATATGAAAATCAAAAGCCAACCTGTGGGTGGCGCCCAATATAACCTTCATTTGTCACTGCCAAAATGATCAGCAGGACCAACACCAAGTGTCATCAATGAAGTTGTCATCGTCCAGAGTTCTTACACCCTCATGGTCCTCCTATTTCAACAAGAGAGCTTAGTTAATTTAGATACTATTTATATAATAAACAAATTGTATTTCAACATAAATTTTCACAGCTCCCTTTCATTCACAAAGCCCCAACCAAAAATTCTTTTTAAAATTTGTGATACAAAGTACAAACATAATGTAACGTCTGTTATTCCCGAAACAGATCTTTTGATGGAAAATGGAAATCTCGAACTCTTATTTCCAGAGAGACGAAAAACTCGTTCTCCTAAGAGAGATGAATACTCGTTCTCAACCAAAGTTGATGCAACGGGATGAATGATCGCTATCAACCGGAGTTGATGCAACGACTTTGCTGGGGTGATAAAGATCACCGTTGCTCAAAGCAAGATTCGCCTTATAGCGATCTGCTTCCTGAAACCAGCAAGTTTGAAAGAACTTCTGGAACGCTCGCTGTCACCTCCTTTACGAACTCGAAGAACTCCTTAGGACTTTAATGGTGGTTGCAGCACTTCTCTCTTAGTCGCTTCATTTTAGCGTAAGTCCTTAATGAAGGCACGAAGAGAGTATTTATAGAGAAGGGTCGAAACCCTAATCCTAATCCTGGCCGTAACTGATTGCGGAAAGATAGGAGCAAATAATGGAAAGATTTGAATAAATTAAATTCAAATCCCTCAAAAAACGGATATGATCAATTAACTCAATCTTTTCATAACTGCTCAAATCTTCCAATCAGCCACATCATATGCCACCTGCGCCCCATAGCTACTCAGTCTGTCAACCTGCGCACGTAGATACGAAGCCCGCGGCACCTGCGCGACCAGTGCCGCAGCTCCGCAGCACCTGCATGCCGCAGTCCCGCAACACCTATGCGCCCAGCGTCACAGCACCAGCGCGCCACAGCCCTGCAGCACCTTCTGCGCCTGCGCTGCACCTGTGCCGCGACTCGCATACGAGCGTATCAACTGTGCACAAAGCACTTTGTGTCGATGCTGACGTACAAAGTGCGCCAACAAAATGCCACTTTACGCCCTTGAGCCTGAGTCCGAGTCGCTAAGTCCCTTCGGGACTTAGCTCCATAAGAGATTTATCCCATGAGCATGACAAAAAGTATTAATGCTTCTTTGTTGGTTTAGCCTTCTTTCCGCTAGAAAAATGCCCCCCACATGGCACTCATGTGCCATTCGACACTTCATGTGATCTCTCAACACAAACAAAGCTTTATATTGAGATACCATCCATTTGGTTTTTCCAATGTGGGACTATTTTTCTAGTTTCTAAAGCAAAACACCAACAATATCCCATATATCTCTATATATGGGTTGAGCGTTCCCCACAGTGACTGTCCATCATGTATTAGGATAGATGTCGCTACGACTTGAATCTTTCCGCATGGGTTAAATGGCAGCATGATACAAGAATGGACTAAGCCTTGAATTCTGTACCATAACTGCAATTCTTCCCACTCACATAATGACATCAAATGCGCTTCTGGCTGCACATTAAACGCCTTATGCCAGCGTAATTTTGGTGTATGTATCTTAGGTGTCTACAAGATTTTTCTCAAGAGACAGCCTACATCTCTCTCCATACACTTTATGTGAGTTCTTTTAAAGAGTCTTTGGCATGAAGCATTTTACTTCCTTGCGGTGCTACACCGCTATGACATAGCCCGAAGCCGAGACCCTGTCTTATGTGGTGTCATACCACCTGTAGCATGAGGCCCAGCCTCTTTGTAGTGCCAAACTACCCAGCATGAAGCCTTTCGCTTCCTTGTGGTGTTACGCCGCCGTGACATAGCTTGTAAAGCCGAGGCAATGCCTCATATGGTGTCACCCACTGTAGTGCTGCCTACTACTCTTCATTATACATCATTAGGCCCTCTTGCCTATGTACGATGCTACGCCGTTGTGACTTGGCACGAAGCCGAAGCTTTACCCTCATAAGGTTCCTCATGTGGTGTCACCCCACTGTAGCATAGAGTACTATGCTCCTTTGTAGTGTTGTGCTATCCGTACTTCTTGTAAAGTACACCAGACATCCTAGATGCCTGAGAACTCATTAAGGCTTCTAAGCCATCCTCCCACAGGACTTTGTTCTTTGTAAAGAACAAATAGTAGACAACAGTGGTTCTGGGTTCATAACCCTGCAACATCCCAAAGGATTTGTCCACTATTCCTGATATTCTTCCAATCAATGGTCCTTCTTTGAGCTAAAAGTTAGATGTCTAGTAGATTTTTCTTTGAACTAATAGCATAAAACTTTATAGAAGAATTGCAAAGACATAATATCATAGCGTCTACAAGCCCATCTTACCTGCTGTGTCTTCAACCAGCTGGCGCTTGAGACCTTTGGTGAACGGATATGCCAGATTTTCCTGACTCTGAACATCCACTACGGTAATGACTCCTCTTTTAATAAGATCATTTACCACCCTGTGCCTTATACGTATAGTCCTCTTCTTGCCATTGAAGAGGTCATTCGATGCCACCGCTGCAGTCATCTAATTTTTGCAGTATATCGGTACCATCGATATCTGCACACCAACCATTGGAAGATCATACATGAGCTTCCGAAGCCATTCTGCTTCATCCGCTGCAGCCGCCAGTGCATAGAACTTGTTTGCCATTAAAAAAAGAGCACAATCTTTGGTATTGAACTATACGTTTTAATTACAAACAGAACGGAGTACAATATATGACTTAGATGTAGTCTTAGGCGTACACTTTTATTTTTATCTAGGAACTGTATCGATGGAGCGAGTGGTAATACGTTAAATCCGTTGACGATCTGACGATGATCTTGAATTCTCTAAAAGTCTGGATTGCTCTGGATGTCAGAGCGTTTGAGGAGTATTTAACAAATGGAAGCTCTTGGCCTTTTTACTTGTAGAATTAGACCTTCTCTGTGTGATGAAAGAATGATCCTTCTATTTATAGGCAACAGAATGATCTGCTTATGCGCGCATATGCAGTATACGCCTGGACAGCTTGCATGCAGGGATGCTACATGGCCGATGCTATTGGGCGCATGGATGATGTGCCCTGAAGTTGAGGCCGAGTCCGTTCTGAACTGCACTGTTGGGCTGTGGTGGAGCTGACACGTGACAGTTGTTGAGATTCTGTTGTTGTTGAGATCTTGGATGGTTAGCACCCATTCGTAGACAGAACTGAGTCAAATGACACGTGACGCGTGTTCATGGCTCAAAGATCTCGGACTTGGTAGGGAGTGATCTGTCAGGATGCACCTAGAATCTGGCACATGAGGAGACTTGGCTCATAACTTTTTAGGAGTCACAAACAAGTCTGGGCACATGGCTTTTGAGGCACATGCAAATCTTTCGGGCGCGTAGTCGTGGAGGCACATACAAGGACTTGCTCTTTGTATTTTGGGATCAGGAGTAAGTCGGAGGTACATGTAAATTTTTTGGCGCATGGCCGCGAAGGCGCATGCGAGTGGTCGATCAGCCACGTGGCAAAGCACAACCGTAACTGACAAAACATAATAATAAAGATGACGTTGGCAACTCTTCGTTTTCTACAAAAACTGCCAACTGTTCTGACATCGAGGCGTAGGCTACTATCGTTTCAGTCACTTCAGCATTAAATGCTTCGAGGGTGGTGAGCTTCGTGTGGGCACATCGATTTGTGCCCCACTAAGTGCATGGGTCTGTGCTCAACGGAGCGCATGGGTCTGTGCTTCGTTGGGCACATCAGTACGGAGCGCATGGTGCTCACGGGCGTAGTTGCTGCATGGTGCATCTCTATTGGTCCGTCTGTTGACTTTTTTGAGGCATTGATGGTTGTTTGACTTGGCTAAATTCAAAGAGACAGATTCATCGACATTAATGTAAGTTCATTGCACTGAATTCGAAGCGGCTACCACTTGGCGAATGGGTACGAGTTGTCCCGGCCTATAAATAGCTTTGTGAAGAGTTTTGTTTCTCATTTCACTTGGCTTTCATCATGGAGACGAACTCGACCGACTCTCCGCCTTGGCGAGACGTTGCACTGCGGGTTGTCGATCTCCTCGTTTGAAGAAGCATTGACGGTGAACCTCTTTAAAAGACTAAGATGTGCCGACTGGACTGTCTATGTTCGTACAATTCATCGACTGTGTGCCATGATGTTGGTTACTGGGTTCAGGATCGCCGTGGCCCAGTTTTCGTTATGCTTGAAGCGCCACAGGCTGACGAAGGTGCTTGTTGCATCCAAAGATCGAGACTGTTGTGGCCCAATTTTTGTTAGGCTGGGAGAGACCTTCACCTTGCTGAAGCGCCCGCATGTTGACGAGGAAGTGATTCGCTCTGATGATGCAAGGAGATGCGCCTACGCTGAGATGCTTAAGTGATGCGCCTGGCTGTAGCTTTTAGGCTTTTTTCTTTCTAGTAGGATTTTCTTTGTAAAAGTGTTTTGGATATGTAATAGACTTTCATATGAAATAAAAACCTAATTTTTATGTCTCTACTCTTTACTATTTTTGCTATGCCAAGTGTTCTATTTGAGTTCCTTGGTGCATGTCAATTTGGGGTGCATGATGTTTCGGGGTGCATAGGAGTTCTGGCCTTAGATGCGCCTAAAAATTCCATGCTTCTACAGAACTCAGATTCCATAGAAGAGTGAGACAACATAGTCTGCTTCTTCGACTTCTATGATATAGCAGCTCCACCCATGGAGAAAACATATCCTCCTGTGGATTTCTCACTCTCTACTTTTGAGCACCAGCTTGCATCGCTGAAGCCTTCTACTACTTTTGGATCTCCGCAGTAGTGCAGTACATACTTCTGAGTCTTTTTGAGGTATCTCATAACCCTCTTCACAGCTTTCCAGTGCTCCACACCTGGATTGCTTGTGAACCGACTCAACATCCCTACGGCAAAAGGTATGTCAGGCCCTGTGGCAGTAGTCGCATACATCAAACTCCCGATGACGCTTGCGTACTCCAACTGTCTGACGCTTTACCTTGGATTTGGCTTCAGCTTCTTATCACACCTATAAGGCATATCGATCCCCGGAAGATCATGATACCCATAGCGTGTGAGCATCGTCTTAATATAATAAAACTGTGACAATGCCACTATAGTTTCTGTTCAGATGATCTTTATCCCCAGGATAATATCAGCTTCTCCTTAGTCCTTCATGCTGAACTTAGCTGAGAGGAACTTCTTTGTCTTAGTGACACTTGCTACATCTGTACCCAAGATTAGCATGTCGTCCACGTACAGACAAACGACAACTCCTCTTCCATACATAAACAAAGAATAGAAAGGATTCTTCGAGGGTCTCAGGTCCTAGAAGCGCATGATAAATACCGCTAAAGCCTAAGACTGCAGAGGAAATTAAGTGAAGTACTCAATATACAAAGTATGGAAAGGTGTCTATAACTTTCCCTCCCGGACCTACCCTCCAACCCAGAGTAGCTAGGTGCGGAAGTGAAATCAATCCTTGTTCATACATAGGTTTCTCTGATACGAAATGAGCCACTTCAAAGAGGTTCATTACTCCGGCCCAGAATACGATTAATTCGGACTTGTCCGTCTCGCTAACCTTGTAGCCGTTTGATTTTATGACTTTATCAAACTTCTCATGCCACATCTTAGGAGCTTGCTTCAGATCATACAGAGATTTTACCAACTTACAGACTTTGTCTTCGAGGCCCTTGACGATAAATCCTTCTGACTGTTGCCTATAAATCTCTTCGGTCAATTCACCATTCAGGAAATCGTCTTAACATCCATTTGATGGATTACCAGCTTGTGAATTACGTTCAGAGCAATCAACATCCTGATGGTCGTCATCCGAGCTATTGGAGCATATGTGTCGAAATAATCGATCCCATGCTTCTAAGAAAATCCCTTGGCAACTAACCTTACCTTGAACTCGTCAACAGTTCTATCGGCCTTCATCTTCTTCTTAAAGATCCATTTACATTCGATTGGTTTTGCTCCTTCAGACAGATCGACCAACACCCACGTGTTGTTGGAGGTTATCGAGTCGTACTCATCATTAATAGCCTCCTTCCAAAAGATAGCATCTTTGATCTCATCGTCTCATCAAAGGTAAGCGGATCTGCTTCCACATGATAGGTGACAAAATCTTCTCCGAAGTCCTTTTGTATCATCACTCCCTTAGATACAGGTTCTGCGAGTCCTGGTTCAATAGTTGTTCTTACAGCAACAATATCTTCTTGGACTACCTCTTCGTAAGGAACTTGAGCCTTCTGTGTACTCACATTGTTCTCCGGATTGTCCACGAGAACAACATTCTTGTGCCTTACAGACTAATCTTCAAAGAATTCTACGTCACAAGATTCAATTATATGATTTAACTCAATATCAAGGAACCTCTGAGCATCACTCTTATCAGCATAACCCACGAATATAGTCTTCGTAGTCCTTGTTCCCAGCTTCTGAATTTTTAAATCCGGAAGCTTCATGTACGTCAGACACCCCCACACTCGAATGACATTCAAGTTGGGTTTGATCTTGAACCAAAGTTCATGATGAGTGACTTCCAAAGTAGCATGCAACACTCTATTCCATATGAACGTAGCCGTAAGCACTACTTCACCCCAGAAGCAATTTGGAAGACCCGCAGTCAACAACATTGAGTTCATCATCTCTGTTAACGTTATGTTCTTCCTTTCTGCAACACAATTTGACTGAGGAGAGTATAGAGCAGTTATCTCATTGATGATCCCATGTTCTCTACAGAATGTTACGAATTCATGAGACCTATACTCTCCACCTCGATCACTTCTGAGTCTCTTGAGTTGTTGTTCGGTTTGACGCTCGACTTCAGCCTTGAAGTCCTTAAACTTCTCAAATGCTTCATCTTTAGACTTGAGCAGATAAACGAACGCGTACTTTGAGAAGTCATCGATGAAAGTAATAAAATACTTTATTCCGACCTTTGTGGAGAACTGTTTAAAGTCACAGATATCTGAGTGTACCAACTCCAGAAGATCTGTACTTCGGTTTACCCGCTTGAATGGTTTTCTTGTGATCTTTGTCTGCGCACAGACCTCACACTTCTCCAACTCCTTACCCCCACATTTGGAGATAAGCCCTAGACTAGACATCTTGTTTATTCTTTTACAATGAACATATCCGAGTCTATTATGCCACAACTAAAGAGAATAACCAGAAAAAGAAACTGCATTCACTATCTCCATAGGAGTTACAAGTTGAAGTTTAAACATCCCTTCTGTGCAAAAATCCTTCCCGAAGTATGTTCCTTTATAGGACATAACGACTTGACCAACGTTAATGTCCATCCTCAAGCCTGTGTTGCAGAGTAGACTTCCCGAGACCAGGTTCTTGGCTATGGCCGGTACATGCTTCACGTTCTGAAGCGTCAGCGACTTCTCCGAAGTTAGTTGCAATACCACTGTCCCGATCCCGAGTACTTCAGCTTGTGTCGGGTTTGCCACCATAACCTTCTCAGAGAAAGGTTGGAACAAGGTGAACCACTCCTTCTTTGAGCAAACATGACACGAGGCCCCAGTGTCTATCCACCAGTTCGTGTCAATCCTAGTTGAGTCAACCTATGCAATTATAGCAACAAAGTTAGCCTCACCTTGCTCCTTTTGTTTTAGTTTTTCTTTGCAGTCCCTCTTCTAGTTGCCTTTGTTGCCACAATTGAAACAAGTCTCAGGTTCTTTGGACTTGGGCTTGAACTGAGCCGACTTCACCTTCAGATGGTGAACGTCTTTCTTCTTTTGGTAGGGGGCCTTCTGCTTCCCTTTGGAATTTCCTCCTTGCACCATGTTAGCCTTAACCATCTGCTTGGACAAGGCGTCCACCTTGAGTTGAGCCCTCAACTCGTCTTCAACATGTATCCAGTACAAGAGGCGTTCCAGATCTACCTCTAATTTCTTGCGGTGCATGTCCGCGATGAAGTTGCTCCACCCAGGTGGGAGCTTGGCGACAATACCCCCGACGAAAAAAGCATCGACCAAGGGCATGCCGTCATCCACCAGCTTCTGACGTAACTTAAGGACTTCCTTGACTTGAGGTAACATGGTTTTGTCGTCCTCAAACCGCATCCTCCAGATCATTTCGGTCACGTGGATCTTGTTCCTGTTCTCATCTGCCTTGTAGAGATTCTTTACAGACTCCCATACGTCCTTTGCATTGACCATTTTGCTGTATAACTCCGTCGAAGAGTCCTCCATGGAGTTCTAAATCAACAACTTGTAGAGGTTGTTATCCCGTCTCTACTTTGACTGCAAAGCCGTGGCTTCAGTGACCCTTCCAGCATTTTTACCTTCTGGAATCAAACGCTCAGGATCTGTCAACACATAGTCGACGCTCAAGAGTTGAAGATTAAGGCTGACCTTTCTCTTCTAGGCGTTGAAATGCTCCACGTTAAACTTCTCAAGTTTAAAACTTGTATCGAATAGTTGTGCACGGTTATTCTCCATCAGATCTGAATCTTGCTTTGAGATTGTTATTCATGAAATAGATCTTTTGATGGAAAATGGAAATCTCGAACTCTTATTTCCAGAGAGACGAAAAACTCGTTCTCCTAAGAGAGAGATGAATACTTGTTCTCAACCGAAGTTGATGCAACGAGATGAATGGTCGCTCTCAACCGGAGTTGATGCAACGACTTTGCTGGGGTGATAAAGATCACTGTTGCTCAAAGCAATATTCGCCCTATTGCGATCTGCTCGCAGGAACCAGCAAGTTCGAAAGAACTTTTGGAACGCTCGATGTCACCTTTTTTACGAACTCGAAGAACTCCTTAGGACTTCAATGGCGGTGGCAGCACTTCTCTCTTAGTCTCTTTATTTTGGCGTAAGTCCTTAATGAAGGCACGAAGAGAGTATTTATAGAGAAGGGTCAAAACCCTAATCCTAATCTTGGCCGTAACTGATTGCGGAAAGATAGGAGCGAATAATGGAAAGATTTGAATGAATTAAATTCAAATCCCACAAAAATGGATCTGATCAATTAACTCAATCTTTCTATAACCGCTCAAATTTTCCAATTAGCCACATCATATGCCACATGTGCCCCATAGCTACTCAGCCCGTCAACCTGCATGCGTAGCTGCGAAGCTCGCAGCAGTCCGTGACACCTGCGCGCCCAGCGCCGCAGCCCCGTAGCACCTGCGCGCCCAGCGCCGCAACACCTGCGCGCAGCTGCGCCTACGCCGATGCTGACATGCTAAGTGTGCCAACAAAATGTCACTTTATGCCCTTGAGCCCGAGTCCGAGTCGCTAAGCCCCTTCGGGGCTTAGCTCCATAAGGGATTTATCCCATGAGCATGATAAAAAGTATTAATGCTTCTTTGTTGGTTTAGCCTTCTTTCCACTAGAAAAATGCCCCCACATGGCACCCATGTGCCTCTCCGCACTTCATGTTATCTCTCAACACAAGCAAAGCTTTATATAGAAAAACCATCCATTTGATTTTTCCAATGTTGGACTATCTTTCTAGTTTCTAAAGTAAAACACCAACTAGCAAAAGTGTCTAACCAGTCAAGAAAGATAGGAGCTGAATGTGTTGTCCGTGTAAAAAAAAATGGCAAGATGAGCACTAAAAACAAGGATAGGCAAATCAAAACAGAAGATGGCTAAAAGTGCCATATTAAATGAAGGCGAGTCTCTAGTTCCTTTATACTCCAGAAAGCAAATGCTTCTGAAAAGAAAATACTCCCTATCGTAGAACATATTTTGGAGGCAATTAAACCCAATGGTCCCCATAGTTCATGAGGAAGCAATAGTAAAGGCTCCTATAATACACCATCCAAACAAATAGACTTTAATGGCTCAATGCATGCAATATAATAACAGGTTACAGTAGAAAAATACAAATAAATTTATCTTAGATTTTTCTTCACCTTAATATGGATATTACAACATTTAATTACATATATATGAAATCACAATGCTATGAGAAAATAGCTTATATTGAAGTGAGCAAAACAACTGAAAATAAATAAATAACATGCTCTGAGGAAGAGAACTAGATGAAACAACCATCTACAACAAAGCCTGAATTCCAAAAATTTTAGATCGGTTGTTTGAATCCTTTTTCTATCATTCACATCTTTCAAGGGCTAAGTCCACTGCAACACTAACAAAAACTGTTTCTTTACATCTTCAGTTTATGTTCATTTAGGCTTAACCCAGTCTTAGGTCCTAGCAGCTTCTTTAACTAGTGTTATGTTATTTATCGGTGCATATATTGATCTGCATTTTTCTCATGTCAAGAACACCTAAGCAATATTGTCATTTCCCCCTCAATCGCTATTACCTCCAACTTCCTACGAATATTCGCATTTCTTATCGTATCTTTTAATCTATTACCATTCATCCATCTTAGCATTCTCATTTTTTCAGCTATACGCTAGCTTTTTGGTCATATTTATTAAGTACTCTAGATGCACTCCATTTCAAACATCATGTTTTAACTCTGTAGACATCCTTCCCAATCACTCTATCACAATGAATGATTTATCCTAAATAGTGAAACTCTCATTCAGGTATCTCTTCTCCATTTGTCTACTCTCTTATTTCTCTTTAACTCTTGTTAAGTTGCATTTCATATACTATGCTTTCATCATACTATGTTTAAAACCCTAAGATACTATATAAAGTTCCCTTGGTGCTTCTATTAATCTAGCATCTAACCCCTCTCTACTCTCCTATGGAAGCACAATACCATTAGCAAACTCCATACACCATAGGACTTCCTCTTGAATATGCTATAGAAATTCCTTCCCTAACTACCGCAAAAAGGTAAGAAGTTAATGGTGATCCTTGGTGTAAGTCAACAGTAATAGAAAATTATTATCTCCTCTAATTGTTCATATATGCTCCTGGCCATGGGTAGCAAGGACAGTTGACAGGATTTCGACAGAGGTGGAAGATAGTGTATATGATGGTCGTCAAAGGAGTAGGGGGCTGAGAGAGAACCAGTGAGCGGATACCCCCAAAAGTACATGGTAACCGAGCCAAGAGAATGATGACAATAAGGACCTCTCATTGTTGGCGAGTAACATCAGGATCGAATGAAAGGCATTCCATTGTTCAAGAAGGTCTTTGAAAAGGGTACTAAATTTCTACAAATCTTCTCCAAGTGTGGCCGTATTGAAGGTGTAAAAGATGTTATAAAGTTTTTGAAGATCGTCTTCAAACGATAATAGGGTCTGAAGATGCATCCAAATTTTTTGACTAGTTTTCATAGACATAATAGAGTTGTAGCAAATGAAAGAGCAGCTATAGAGTTGGACAATCAAACAATTACCTTGTTGTCATTCTGAAACCAATAGGCATATTGGCAATCCTTGGAGTCTAGTGATGACTCCATCAAGTGATGATAGAGGCCTTTGTTGTTTAAAACCTTTTCTACAATATTGGACTATTAGAAGTTATTCTTTGCAACGGAGAGAGACTGTTGTAAGTCAAAAATTTGTCTTAAAGTCGACTGAAGATGAAGAAGCATTAATATGAACATCTTATCATTGTCGGAGGCCATAGTTAAGAACACACAAGATCAGCATAACAAAGATTATTGTCCAACTCACTAAGAGGCAAGAGAGAAAATACGTCAGTGCACCATGTCGAAGTAGAACAACTTTAAAGACAAGAGAACCAAATGAGAGACCTCAAGCAAGCACAAAACCAAGCAAATAATGCAAATGGCATCAAAGAACCATAGATATTAGGGAGGACTAGAGAGGGAGGTGTATGACAAAGCCATTAAAGACGGCTAGGCTAGGGAGGGACTTGAAGGAAGTGTTGTAACTTCGTTATAGTGACCTGAAGCGCAAGATGCAATATGATGGTTGGTTGGTTCGATGAAGCTTTGTTGGACTTTGGAATATATGAAGGATCGCTTGGAAGGCTATGTGATCGTGGCAGGAATTGTCTTATAAAAGTGAGTAGCGTTGAACCCTTCGAAGATCCTTTAGCTTCATGCTTAATAGAAGGACTGTATGCTATGTTTACTCTTTAAGTTGCTGAATAACACCTTGCATGAAAGTTAGAAAGATAATAAAAGATAATTAATCACATGACCGGAAGCTGTTGCGTATCATTTCATAAATTGTGTGCTTGCGTGTTGTACAATGAAATATATGACAGGTAAAGAAAAGTCCTAAATACTTGGGCGATGAGTATATCGAGCCTTAGCTCGATGAATAGATGGTAACACATATGCTAAGTCCCAAGAACTGGGCAGTGAGTATGCTTGAATTATGACCAAGAGAACGTACGATATCAAAGATATAGGAAAGCAATTGAGTAATCAGCATTCTATTATCCAGTCGTCAATGTAGAATGTTGATTACCTTAAGATCCTGGATTGGATAGATGATAATGTGAGCGTTGGCTCAAGACAAGATGGTAATACGAATGAGAATGATGGCTTATTGAGAAAGATGGCTTATTTACTTAGTTTTCCTTATCATGTATTACATGAATCTTCATAGATAAGTTGCATATATTTGATAGTTGCATATATTTGCATGGTCATGGATAACTTGTCGACAGGTAGTTCCTCGAACGATATTCTGAGGCCTCGAAAACCGGTTCGTCTTGGGGGAAACCTCGTGCCGAAGTAGTAGCACAGTGCTAAAGTAGTAGCACGGTATACGGAATCTTCAGTGGGGCTAGCTACCCACACTGCCAGGGGTACCGTTATACCAGTAAGACGGTCCAAGTTCGCGTATTGCCAGTGACCTTCATATAGATAGGTCCAGTGCTAATGATGTCTTATACAGGTAGAGCAAGTTATTACTTAATTACTGGGAAGGATATCGGCTGTCGGTAAGAATCACCTAAACGGTGACAACTATGATAAATATGATATTGTTTCTAACAATGTCTTATGCAGGCAGAATAAGTATTATAAATGTACAGGAATAGCTATACGATTGTGGAAAAAAAATCACCAAAAAGGGTGATAACATATATTTTACATTATGTTGGCTATGAGATTTGTATGCTTTACTTCATGTTGGTTATAAACAATGAAATTGACCCTAAGGCAACGAAAAAGATCAATTTTAATAATGTTCTATAACATGATTACTTAGTATTGTCTTCTTAGGTGAGATGGGCCAGCACCGCTCGCCAGTACATTGATGATGTATTGACCCATGTTGTGGGCAATATTTCAGGTGCTCGTGTATGGGGGAAATCATTTGATCAATGCTTGGCATCGATGAATCGAATTGGTGCACAAAAGCTCTTCTTACAAGACGATATCTTCTACTATATGAGGCATAATGTATGGAACAGTGTAACTCAATTGTACCAGTAAGATTGTAAGCAAAGTGGACATGTTCAGTTGTAAAGCCCACATGGCAAATATGTATTCAGTTGGCTATCCAAGAGTCTTGTAATCTGTTGTAAACTCTGTATTCATCTGCAAGTCTTGTAATCTATTACAATTATCAATACAGAGATACATTTCCTCATATCTTGTTATGACTTCAATTTATCTGCTTTGTTTTGCTGCGTTGTCGTTGTTTTCTGAGAAATGCCAGGAACTGTAATAGTTTTGCCTTGTACAAGTATAATCTAGACTTGTACGGCATCACGTCCAGTGGCTAGTTTTCGATCCTCCGGGATCGGAGCGTGACATAATGGTATCAGAGCACAACTTTACGTCCTTGGATTCTTATTATGATTTGTTCAATCAAAGTTGCTCTTATGATAATTCAAAGTTGCTTCCGCGATGACTCAAACGTTGCCTCCGCGATTACTCAAAGTTGCTTCCACGATGAAATCAAAGTTGCCTCTACAATTCCTCAAAGTTGCTTCCGCGATGAATCAAAGTTGCTTCTACGATGACTCAAGTGCATCTGCGATTATTCTATGTTGCTTACAAATTATTCTAAGTTGCTCCCTTGACTAAAAATCTGTTGATTCTCCTAACCGCTCGTTGGATGTTCCATACAATAAGTCTAAATATGTGGGCTATAATTTGTGTGCTGTAATGAATTCTTAATGATACCAAAACGAATAACAATAATGCGATGCGATAATAAGTTAGTAATGTGTGCTTAATATATTCGGTGATGGATTCATGGAAGTCGATTATTATGTGGCAATCGGCAGTGGGTGATGGCATGGTATGTTAGAACATGAATTATTCATGACTTTAGTGAATGTAAATGGACAGAATTTTGAGTTGGCTTATGTGTGTTGGCTTAGTTATGTTTTAGATGCAAGAGAATTAGTTGGTATTTTGTGGTTAGCAGAGCCACAGCGGGATGGATAGTCCAGAATGGACGTTAATTTGGTACGAAAGAGGAATATTTTGTCGGGAATGGCTCGAGCTCTGAGTGGTATATGGCTTTACCCTCTTAGTAATAAGATGTCCCTTGACCCTGTTCATAATATAGTAATTGTTTTACCTGTAAGATTTTGGGTAGTATCGAGTCATAGCTGGATTACGATTGATACATGATGGCTAGGCGTGTCCCTTGATAATTAAGTTCGTATAAATTGCTGTGAGATTATGATGAGTTCAGATGAACCATTGTTAGGCACTAATAGTTAGCATTGCGCTGGGTAATGAGAATTCGAGAATATGAAATGAATGCCTTGGTTGGAAATGGTACGAGTTATAGATTCAGGCGATGACTTGAATCAGTTGGGTAAAAGAATTGTAGCCTCAGTAACGATGTGTGTTGCTATCAAAAGATTTTTGGAGAATAATATAGACCGAATATAGAATAGTGTTGGAATTGAGTAAATGAAATTGCATGTTGGACATCAACGAAATTGATAGTGATGTTAGACGCTTATCGAATGTTGGGAATAATTCATAAGATGCAGAAAGTTGCATCAGCGACCCAAAGTTAGAGAATGGATTTGAGAAAATAGATGGCTTTGCACAGGTGCAGTTGCAAATGAGAAAATTTGATGTGTTTTGAATTAACAGGTTACGACCTTTGACTATTTTGAGGCATAGAGAAATGAAAACTTGTCCCTTGACGCATGAAAGAGTAGATGTTCCTTATGAGACTTTGATGGCTGGAATACAAATAAATATTAAGGTGTAGCAATATGTAATAGACCCTATCGGTGGATGATGTTGTCACATAAATAACGAGTTTGGGTGGAATATAGAATTGTTGGAGTATAACTTAGCTAAATGAATTATGTCATATCCACCAGATGACCGAAATACGGATGTTAGATGATTGGTGCCATAGTGATTGGATCGGTACATGAATAATGAATCTTCTTATGCAATCATCAGAAGATGATGCAAAACGATTATTGATGGATAATGTGAATTGCTAAGAGATGACCATGTTGGTGATAGGGAAAATTTCATAAAGGATGCTTTCAGTAGAAATACTATCATCTAGTTACCTTACTTGTTGGTTAAATAGTACAGACCGTATAGATGATCTAGAAATGTGGAAATTGAATATGTTGCAAAGATATCGAAGGAAAGATTTCATAAATGATAGAATATTGAGATAGCAATGTGGGATTTTTGACTCGGAATAGTTAGTCCGATTGAATAGACGTAATTTGAATATGACGTGAGAATACAAGTTGGATTGAGCAGGTGATGCTGCGTCTATGCAAATGAGAACTGAATATTTGGATGATCGATTAATGAAGATTTATATGATGGCTTCGGGATTTATCCATAAGAATTGTCGGATAGATTTTGTCGGTTGTGGGTAAGTCTAGAATGATTTCGTTGGATATGACCCGAGGATGAATATGGGTAGATAGACTTGACCATAGAGTGTCGGTTGGTTGCCTAAGTTTTGGATTTGTTGGCTATATGTTTCAGTTGTTCGTGTTGAAAATAAGTTCATAAGATTGGAGTGGTGTCCCATATCCCTTAAGTTGGTCGGATCATAGATTGTCTCTGAAATAAGATAGAGTCCCTATGATAAGAATTGGTCGCCTCTAAGATTAGAGATATGTCCCTATTAGCTATCAATCTCAGATGAGTTTGCTGAATGTCTGGTTTAGCTTAGAATAGCTGACCGTAGAGACTTGACCGAAAGCTGAGTTGACTGTTGGAGACCCTTAGGATGTCCCTATTGATGTTGCATGAGTATAGTCGGAATAAGTGAAATATGTCAGGTAGTAAACTTCGGAATAGAATAAAGAGAAAATTTGATGTTACAAACATTGGATGCAATGACGGTATCATGTTGGTTTCGAAACTTGGCTGCCTTTTCAAGAATGTAGAAAATTGTTAAAGCTGGTTGGATTTGATTGTTTGGTTGAATCATATTGAGCTACATAAAATGATGGTGGTGCCTTAAGACAGTCGGAATAAATTCATTAATGGAACAATCAGATCGGAATTGAGGATAAGTGTACGACGGAATGGGATAGTGTAACACCCAGTTTTCCAGATGAGGGTAATTTTGAAATTTTGTAATTATAATTATTATTTATTGATATTTAAATCATGATATGATTTTTGGTGATTTTTAAATCATTTTAAAACTATTTTAAATCATGACTTATGATTTTGGTGTTTGATAGTGTAACCATAGAGACTGTCTACCCTAGAGCCTAGCCATGAGATTATGGTACTTTTTTATTTTTGCTTGAGGGTATTTTGGCCTTTTTGAATTAATTGAATTTATTATATATTTATTTGGAATTTAATATAATTAATGGGATGGTGTGATTTTAATATTATTTAATTGATTTCCTTGTGTTGTGTTAGCCCTAACCTAGATTTGGACCTAACCTAGATTAGTCTAGTTAGTCAGGGTTAGCCATGGCTAGTGGGTTAGTTAGTCATGATCAAGTTAGAGACTAGACTAGCTTGGTTAGTCATTAGATAGAATGAGTCAAGTTAGACTAGTAATGTGCAACCTAAGTTCATCTAGCCATTGATTAGCCTAGAATGGTGGAGAACCATTAGATCAACTCTAACCCTAGATATTAGGGCATCCATCTTGGGATCCCCTCCCTATTTAATCCCTCTCAAATCCTTTGCCTCTTTACATCATTTCTCCATTCTCAAGAACAAAGTGAGCCTTCTATTCACTCCTTCATAACTTGGTCATTTCTTAACCTTTTTCAATGAAACTTCTTGCATTGTGACCTAACCACCACCCTCTTACTGTCCATGGAGGTAGAGGACTGATTTGGGAACCTATTTGTGCTCGAGCTATAGTAGAAAATACTGTTCATTGAAGGTTTTGAGCTTGAGGAGAACCCATTGGTAACTCTCTTAAACCCTATCTAACCTACTGTTTATTCATCATGGATGCATAGCCCTAGGTCCCCTCTAGTCTCAAGTAGGAGCTGACCCCAACTTGTGTCGAATACGTGTCCGTATCAGACACGTATCAATAGGATTACCTAGGTGTTCGACCTAATGCCCCAATAGGTTTTTCCTTACTGTTTTCTGATTGTGTTTGAATAGGAATACTCATTTTAGTGTCGCTTATTGGTTTCTTCGTATCTGAGTTGGTTTTGTGTCATTTTGGAGTCGCACAGACACGCGGACACGCGGTCGTGCACACGCGCGTGCTGGCAGGTGGCATGCCCTGCTGCTCGGGTGGCATTGCTCTGTGCACACACCACTTGGATACCTAAAACTTGACACGTGTGTCGTATCCATGACTGACACGAGGCTTCTCGAGTTTCATGAGCTCTCGTGTCGTGTCGGATACGATATTGCCTGTGCACGTGTCGTGTACTGTGTATACCAGTGTGCTGATTTGTGTTCTGTGTTTAATTGTTATTAATGCTTTTAAATAATGTTTTAAATTGCTAAGTAGATCCTAGGTATGTTGTATAATCTCTGTTATATTAGGTTGCATAATAGAAATGATTTGTTATGGAGAATTGGATTTGAATGGGAGGGAATTTACTGTTTTCACTGATATTGCTCTGAAACTGAGATTTCCAGTTCTCCAAGGACCCTTTAATTCCCTATTTTGTTATGTTTTTCAATTGATTTTGAACCCCACATATCATAATACATGTTAGCTAAGTTTCTAAACTCAATTATAGGCTTTTGGTTGTGGGAATGAGATTTTGGCTATTGGGTTCATTTTCGAATGTGGTTGTAAACCTGAGGTTCCAGTTTGTTTTTTTTCCTATTTTGTTGAACTGTGTTAACTGTCCAGACCTGAGAATGTATTTATTTGAATTGAGATTTGGGTTGCATTGTGATTGAGTGATTTGAGTCACTAATTCCATTCCTGTTGTTCTTTTTCTGAGAATATGTTGTTGATGAATGATAGGTTGTGTTTTCATTAACTGTTATAAACCTGAGAGATGAGTTCTGTATTTTTTTAGACTGAATGAGAATATGAGTGAACCTGAGAATTACTTTAGGGACTTGATTATTGGCTTTGCATGTGATTCATGATTTTTTATTAAACTGAGATACATTGGGTTGACTGAAAACTAATACCTAAAATTGAATGTTCAATAAATCTGAGTTTTCCTTTACATTCAATTGCAATGCTGTCCTTCTTAAAACCTGATATGGAATTGCTCACTGATTTTTTCTTTTGTTCATTGATTAACTGAGTTTGGTTGTTGATTAATATGTTCTTAACTGAATTGGTTTCCCTGTGTATACCTGATATTCATTGCTCACTGTTATTGAAAACTGGAATTTGATCCAGTCCCCCTTAAGAACTGATTTTCTTTCCAAGTATTTCAGTGTTGTTTCTATAAACCTGGGAATGAATGTATGCATCCTTGTTTTCATAATTTTTCAGTATACATTTCAACTGATTTTTGATGCATGATTTGTGTAGAAACCTGGGAATGAGTACTGTCCTTTAAAAACTGTTTTTACCTATGTGAATTTAAGC
This sequence comes from Iris pallida, assembly GCA_029216955.1. Classification (NCBI taxonomy): domain Eukaryota; kingdom Viridiplantae; phylum Streptophyta; class Magnoliopsida; order Asparagales; family Iridaceae; genus Iris; species Iris pallida. The sequence continues at coordinate 206,995 of JANAVB010040219.1, read as the reverse complement.
TGAGTTTATTTCCAGTTTTCCCTTTTTTCTGAGAAATAATTGATGAACTGAGAACCCATAATGCACACACACACACAGGCCATAACCCGTGTTCCTGTTTTTCTGAGAACTTACCATGTAGGCACACACAAGTATGTAGGCTGAAACCTATTTATTAACCAATTGATTTTCTTTCCTCTTTGCAATATAACTACATGTGTGAACTAGAACTATTTCATCTTTCCTATATAACTGAATTGATAATGAATGTGATGGATTCTTTCCTTTCCCTGTTGCACCACTGTACACTCCAAACACATGTAAAATCTGTACACTTTATAATGCACACACACACTACTCTATGTAAACTGAAACACTGACACACTCTATTACACATAATCACATATTCACACTCTAATACACATTGTTTCCCTGCCTTGGTTTTCCTGTGAACTCATTAACCCACACACTCTAGCATACATAGACCTGTCACTTGAGAGCTCATTATCACACACACACTGGAATTGAAATCTGAGAAATTGTGATGTAATTGATCCTTGATTTGGGTTGATATGGTGGTTTGGGTTGATTGGTAAACTAAGTTTCCTATTGACTGAAACCTAAATTAGTTCCTTTCCTTCTCTAGAACTGGGATATTGCTTCCTGTCACAGAAATACTTGTTAACTGTAAATTTCAGATTCATATGTTGGTTAGTTCCTTGCTTTGGTAAATTCTTTCCTGTGTACTCACTGTATAGCCTATAGTCCACTGATTTTCCTATTCCCATTGGTACCACACAACCATGTATCTCTCTAACACTCTTGCACATGCCACACACACATGTTTACATCATATTGATACTCTATTGACACTTTGCCATACACACATGAACACATTACATGCCTTGCTCTCTCTCTCTATATATAATATGTACTATACATGGCTAAATGTGTTAATGTGGTAAATAGAGATTTTCCTATGGTTATATATACATGTATGTGTATATAGATAGATATATATATTTATGGGTACAAAGATATATGGCCTAGTGTTAAATCCTCTTTTCATGTATACCTCCACGTTCACACACACATAGATATACATGCAACCCTTCTCTCTCATTATATAATGTTGATAAATAGCTAAATGTGAATGTGCCTTGAAGTGTGGCTTGTGCTTGGCTTGTATAGCCTAGATATGGTGTGTGTGCTTGCTAGACTAGTCTTGGTTAGGACTAGTGAGACTTGTTAGACTTATTTGGGCTAGGACTTGACCTAGTTTGACTAGAGTTGACCAAGTGTCGACTTTAGCCTAGTTTGACCTAGACAGCATGCAGATGCATTGTACATTTCATATATCACCCTCTGTATACATCTTGACTTGTGTTGCTCTAACTAGGAGTCAGGTACCTCATCTTGGACGGTACATTTTACTTCGGACATTCAGATATGAGGCGAGTACATTCTCTGATCATTTCATATCCTGCTTAGAATTATTTTCTGTATTAAATTACTTTACTTGTGCTGTCACGACATTATCACGGATTAGTACTATACGGATCTTGTACTCCTGTGCTTTCACCATACATGTACAACTTTTTAGTGTAGATCATGTACAACTCTGTAGTATAGATCATGTACAACTCTGTAGTGTAGATCATGTACAACTCTGTAGTGTAGATCATGTACAACTCTGTAGTGTAGATCATGTACAACTCTGTAGTGTAGATCATGTACAACTCTGTAGTGTAGATCATGTACAACTCTTTAGTGTAGATCATGTACAAATCTGTTTCGTTCACATGTGCTATCCTGTACTCTGACTCACTAGCCACTGTTAGTTCCTTACTTATAGTAGATATTTCTATTACAGTTCTCTCTCTCTGTTTACATACTGTATTCTTCAGCACCTGTATCTTACTTTACTGCATGATTATATTTTCTAACCTGCTATGAACTGTTGAGATGTACTGTGCTCGCTCCCGTCCTGACTGGACCTGTTGAAAATTTTACAGAGGATAATGAGGCACCCTGCCCCTTACTTGGAGCTTGCCTAGATGACACTCGCGACCTGGACCCTTGGGGAGGTTCAGGCAGCTGCTGAGGATGATACCCTTGCATAGTATAGATAGCTTAGACTGTTTCTTTTTATGTTTAGTTGTTGTTCTTGTTTCAGAGTTGTATATTTTTTTAGAGATGATAAGACTTGTATTTCTTTTCTGTTGTACCTCAGTTGAGGATTTCTTTATCTATTTCATCGTGCCATTTTCTATCTTTAGATTGTGATTGAGTTGTACCTCTGTGTTGGCCTCCTTATGGAGTGTATTTATATTATGTTAGTTATAGTTCATGACCTAGAACAGCGTTCTACCGTCGACACTGCGGCGTAGGCTGGGCGTTGTTACGCTCTCGTACCCTCACAGTAGGTGCGGGTCGTGACACATTTTTAGTGGTGGCCCATACAGGTCAAGTTTATGTAGTGGTATTCGAACTAGAGTATCACTACAGCCTGCAGTAGGATTAGGATATTTTGGAGGTACTCAATCACATTAGGAAAAACTCTTAATCAGATTCCTTTTTGTCAAAAATTGTTGCTTATTGACTTTCCTTGAATATAAACTGTCCTCCTTTGAATTTTTTGCTTCATTCTCAGAAATTGCTTCTTGTTTGATCAGTTTTCATGATGGTTATGAAGACACGATCTCATTGCTTCGGTTCGGGGGATACTATCGAGAGGCTGGCCACCTCTCGTCCTGTTCATCTGGGCCTCGAGACCGCAGCTTCTGTTGTGCCGACTCAGGTTGGCGTTTCTGCTACATTGGAGGTGCACCTCTATTTGTACAGAGATTTTCTCCCGTCATTTCTGATTTCTTTCAGCAGTGGTGATTCATGCAGCATCAGCAGCAGACCAGGGAAAACTAGCAGGGCGAGCTATCGTCAGGACAGTCAAGGATGCACAGACCATTGGAGATCTTGCTGCAAGTTCCGTTCTTCTCAATTCCATTCCCGTAATTGTCTTTTATAATTACCTTGAAATTCGATTCCATCTGTTCGTTGTTGATTGATTAATTTTGTCATGTTACTCTTTTGTTGTGTTTGTTTTTTTTCTTCTGAGAAAATCATATGGGCTAGGTCGCCTAAATCATAGAATCTAGAATCCTCGATAGTCGTGTTAGTTGGCATAGTGAGGACATATAGTCAGATTTTGGATGTATTCTCGGGTATGGGAATTTAAGGTTTTCGCCGTCGCATGCGGCAGTGCGAAAATTTTAAATACCATGAACCTAGAGGTACGTACCTTAGTCAAGGACTCTGTGATTATCGTAGCCTTGCTCACTAGCATGATGAAGACTCTGGACAACATAATTTTGGACAGACGCATATGATTAACAGATTGTATCTTGAGAAAGTTTAAACATCATACCCTTTTGATTGTTATAAATGACTTAGGAGTAGGGATATTTAGTTTTGTAGAGCTTATTCATAGGTAGTACCTTCATAGTATAATGATATGGTGACCTGTAGAGTGTCTGTACCCTAGAGGTGATAGTTAGCATTGGTGCTAGATTAGTAATCCATTGCAGATAATTCTCCTGTTATCTATAATACCAACCAGTTTACACATATAGGATGTTAGTATACCATACAACCTTGATGATTATTTATTGTTTTCTTTATCCTTCCAGTGAGGCACCCAGTGACTAGTGCCTGTCCTTGAGTATAGTTGTATTTTCACCTAAGACTAAGAGGTCTATATATATAGATGATATACTTAGGATATATGTGATTGGTTGTTGTTCTTGAGCATATATATATATGTGGTATTTGGGATTGGTGTGCTTAGCTTGTGGGTAATTAGTTATGGATGACTTGATAGGATTTGGAAGTTAAGAGCTAGTCTATTATAGAGTTTTCTTTGCTAATCCCTAGTTGCCAACACTAGGTAGCTACCATAGGTAAAAGTCCTAAGAAGTTGACCAGCTGATGACCAAGTACTAGGATGTTGAGAAAATTGACTAGTGATTGACCCTTGTCTATGTTCGGCCTAGAAAAGGGTGCGATCATCTTAATTTCGAGGACAAAATTTTTATAAGGTGGGTAGGATTATAACACCCAGTTTTTCAGATGAGGGTAATTTTGAAATTTTATAGTTATAATTATTATTTATTGATATTTAAATCATGATATGATTTTTGGTGATTTTTAAATCATTTTAAAACTATTTTAAATCATGACCTATAATTTTGGTGTTTGATAGTGTAACCATAGAGACTGTCTACCCTAGAGCCTAGCCATGAGATTAGGGTACTTCATTATTTTTGCTTGAGGGTATTTTGGCCTTTTTGAATTAATTGAATTTATTATATATTTATTTGGAATTTAATATAATTAATGGGATGGTGTGATTTTAATATTATTTAATTGATTTCCTTGTGTTGTGTTAGCCCTAACCTAGATTTGGACCTAACCTAGATTAGTCTAGTTAGTCAAGGTTAGCCATGGCTAGTGGGTTAGTCATGATCAAGTTAGAGACTAGACTAGCTTGGTTAGTCATTAGATAGAATGAGTCAAGTTAGACTAGTAATGTGCAACCTAAGTTCATCTAGCCATTGATTAGCCTAGAATGGTGGAGAACCATTAGATCAACTCTAACCCTAGATATTAGGGCAGCCATCTTGGAATCCCCTCCCTATTTAATCCCTCTCAAATCCTTTGCCTCTTTACATCATTTCTTCATTCTCAAGAACAAGGTGAGCCTTCTATTCACTCCTTCATAACTTGGTCATTTCTTAACCTTTTTCAATGAAACTTCTTGCATTGTGACCTAACCATCACCCTCTTACTGTCCATGGAGGTAGAGGACTGATTTGGGAATCTATTTGTGCTCGAGCTACAGTAGAAAACACTGTTCATTGAAGGTTTTGAGCTTGAGGAGAACCCATTGGTAACTCTCTTAAACCCTATCTAACCTACTATTTATTCATCATGGATGCATAGCCCTAGGTCCCCTCTAGTCTCAGGTAGGAGCTGACCCCAACTTGTGTCGAATACGTGTCCGTATCAGACACGTATCAATAGGATTACCTAGGTGTTCGACCTAATGTCCCAATAGGTTTTTCCTTACTGTTTTCTGATTGTGTTTGAATAGGAATACTCATTTTAGTGTCGCTTATTGGTTTCTTCGTGTCTGAGTTGGTTTTGTGTCGTTTTGGAGTCACACAGACACGCGGACACGCGGTCGTGCACACGCGCGCGCGGGCTGGTGGCATGCCCTGCTGCTCGGGTGCCATTGCTCTGTGCACACGCCACTTGGACATCTAAAACTTGACACGTGTGTCGTGTCCATGACTGACACGAGGCTCCTAGAGTTTCACGAGCTCTCGTGTCATGTCGGATACAATATTGCATGTGCACGTGTCGTGCACTGTGTATACCAGTGTGCTGATTTGTGTTCTGTGTTTAATTATTATTAATGCTTTTAAATAATGTTTTAAATTGCTAAATAGATCCTAGGTATGTTGTATAATCTCTGTTATATTAGGTTGCATAATAGAAATGATTTGTTATGGAGAATTAGATTCGAATGGGAGGGAATTTACTGTTTTCACTGATATTGCTCTGAAACTGAGATTTCCAGTTCTCCAAGGACCCTTTAATTCCCTATTTTGTTATGTTTTCAATTGATTTTGAACCCCACATATCATAATACATGTTAGCTAAGTTTCTAAACTCAATTATAGGCTTTTGGTTGTGGGAATGAGATTTTGGCTATTGGGTTCATTTTCGAATGTGGTTGTAAACCTGAGGTTCCAGTTTGTTTGTTTTTCTATTTTGTTGAACTGTGTTAACTGTCCAGACCTGAGAATGTATTTATTTGAATTGAGATTTGGGTTGCATTGTGAGTGAGTGATTTGAGTCACTGATTCCATTCCTGTTGTTCTTTTTCGGAGAATAGGTTGTTGATGAATGATAGGTTGTGTTTTCATTAACTGTTATAAACCTGAGAGATGAGTTCTGTATTTTTTTAGACTGAATGAGAATATGAGTGAACCTGAGAATTACTTTAGGGACTTGATTATTGGCTTTGCATGTGATTCATGATTTTTTATTAAACTGAGATTCATTGGGTTGACTGAAAACCAATACCTGAAATTGAATGTTCAATAAATCTGAGTTTTCCTTTACATTCAATTGCAATGCTGTCCTTCTTAAAACCTGATATGGAATTGCTCACTGATTTTTCCTTTTGTTCATTGATTAACTGAGTTTGGTTGTTGATTAATATGTTCTTAACTGAATTGGTTTCCCTGTGTATACCTGAGATTCATTGCTCACTGCTATTAAAAACTAGAATTTGATCCAGTCCCCCTTAAGAACTGATTTCCTTTCCAAGTATTTTAGTTTTATTTCTATAAACCTGGGAATGAATGTATGCATCCTTGTTTTCATATTTTTTCAGTGTACCTTTCAACTGATTTTTGATGCATGATTTGTGTAGAAACCTGGGAATGAGTACTGTCCTTTAAAAACTGTTTTTACCTATGTGAATTTAAGCTGAGTTTATTTCCAGTTTTCCCTTTTTCTTGAGAAATAATTGATGAACTGAGAACCCATAATGCGCACACACACACAGGCCATTACCTGTGTTCCTATTTTTCTGAGAACTTACCATGTAGGCACACACAAGTATGTAGGCTGAAACCTATTTATTAACCAATTGATTTCCTTTCCTCTTTGCAATATAAATACATGTGTGAACTAGAACTATTTCATCTTTCCTATATAACTGAATTGATAATGAATGTGATGGATTCTTTCCTTTCCCTGTTGCACCACTGTACACTCCAAACACATGTAAAATATGTACACTTTATAATGCACACACACACTACTCTATGTAAACTGAAACACTGACACACTCTATTACACATAATCACATATTCACACTCTAATACACATTGTTTTCCTGCCTTGGTTTTCCTGTGAACTCATTAACCCACACACTCTAGCATACATAGTCCTGTCACTTGAGAGCTCATTATCACACACACACTGGAATTGAAATCTGAGAAATTGTGATGTAATTGATCCTTGATTTGGGTTGATATGGTGGTTTGGGTTGATTGGTAAACTAAATTTCCTATTGACTGAAACCTAAATTAGTTCCTTTCCTTCTCTAGAACTGGGACATTGCTTCCTGTCACAGAAATACTTGTTAACTGTAAATTTCAGATTCATATGTTGGTTAGTTCCTTGCTTTGGTAAATTCTTTCCTATGTACTCACTGTATAGCCTATAGTCCACTGATTTTCCTATTTCCATTGGTACCACACAACCATGTATCTCTCTAACACTCTTGCACATGCCACACACACATGTTTACATCACATTGACACTCTATTGACACTTTGCCATACGCACATGAACACATTACATGCCTTGCTCTCTCTCTCTCTATATAATATGTACTATACATGGCTAAATGTGTTAATGTGGTAAATAGAGATTTTCTTATGGTTATATATACATGTATGTGTATATAGATAGATATGTATATTTGTGGGTACAAAGATATATGGCCCAGTGTTAAATTCTCTTTTCATGTACACCTCCACGTTCACACACACATAGATATACATGCAACCCTTCTCTCTCATTATATAATGTTGATAAATAGCTAAATATGAATGTGCCTTGAAGTGTGGCTTGTGCTTGGCTTGTATAGCCTAGATATGGTGTGTGTGCTTGCTAGACTAGTCTTGGTTAGGACTAGTGAGACTTGTTAGACTTGTTTGGGCTAGGACTTGACCTAGTTTGACTAGAGTTGACCAAGTGTCGACTTTAGCCTAGTTTGACCTAGACAGCATGCAGATGTATTGTATATTTCATATATCACCCTCTGTATACATCTTGACTTGTGTTGCTCTAACTAGGAGTCAGGTATCTCATCTCGGACAGTACATTTTACTTCGGACATTTAGATACGAGGCGAGTACATTCTCTGATCATTTCATATCCTGCTTAGAATTATTTCCTGCATTAAATTACTTTACTTGTGCTGTCATGACATTATCACGGATTAGTACTATACGGATCTTGTACTCTTGTGCTTTCACCATACATGTACAACTTTTTAGTACAGATCATGTACAACTCTGTAGTGCAGATCATGTACAACAACTCTGTAGTTTAGATCATGTACAACTCTGTAGTGTAGATCATGTACAACTCTGTAGTGTAGATCATGTACAACTCTGTAGTGTAGATCATGTACAACTCTGTAGTGTAGATCATGTACAACTCTTTAGTGCAGATCATGTACAAATCTGTTCCGTTCACATGTGCTATCCTGTACTCTGACTCACTAGCCACTGTTAGTTCCTTACTTATAGTAGATATTTCTATTACAGTTCTCTCTCTCTGTTTACATACTGTATTCTTCAGCACCTGTATCTTACTTTACTGTATGATTATATTTTCTAACCTGCTATGAACTGTTGAGATGTACTGTGCTCGCTCCCGTCCTGACTGGACCTGTTGAAAATTTTACAGAGGATGATGAGGCACCCTGCCCCTTACTTAGAGCTTGCCTAGATGACACTCGCGACCTGGACCCCTGGGGAGGTTCAGGCAGCTGCTGAGGATGATACCCTTGCATAGTATAGATAGCTTAGACTGTTTCTTTTTATGTTTAGTTGTTGTTCTTGTTTCAGAGTTGTATATTTTTTTTAGAGATGATAAGACTTGTATTTCTTTTTTGTTGTACCTCAGTTGAGGATTTCTTTATCCATTTCATCGTGCCATTTTCTATCTTTAGATTGTGATTGAGTTGTACCTCTGTGTTGGCCTCCTTATGGAGTGTATTCATATTATGTTAGTTATAGTTCATGACCTAGAACAGCGTTCTACCGCCGACACTGCGGCGTAGGCTGGGCGTTGTTACGCTCTCGTACCCTCACAGTAGGTGCGGGTCGTGACAGATAGTACATGTAATCGAGATCGACGAGAGCAAATGGAAATTGGAATGACCCTTAAAATTAATATTACTAGAAATGAGAGTTGCATATGCGAGATGATAATATGTTGGCTTGATCAATATGAGAAATTTTTTTGAGTACATAGAAAATTTTACTAGAGTGGAATGATGGTACAACTTGGAAGATGGATCATAATCGAGAAATTTACAAGTTGTAATAAAGTATATGGATACGAACGATAATGAGTACATGAGTTGATCGATGAGAATCGTGGTATCAAAATAAAATGTGGCTATTGGCTTTATCAAATTTTGATGGTATGAATGACAGATTTTGAAAGGGAACTCTGGATCCGTTGGAAAAACTTGATATAACTAAGTCAGAATACTTTAGAAATATTTTGGATCGACTGTGGAAAATTACTCAAATTGGAATTTGTAACATTTATTGTATTATTGGTTGGTTGGAAGAATTGAATAAGTGAATTGCGGCTATACGAGATGCTCAAGAAGATTGGCTAACATTCAGGATACTTGCGAGGAATTGTTAATGTTCAGAAATGAAGTTATACCTTTTGCTCGTTTGTTTTCTCTATCACTGAACTTGGCTGATACGCATATTTTTGGGACGCCAAAAATATGTGTATGATTCCAACTATGTGGTATGTTGAATTCAAACGAAGCCATAAAAGAGGATTATCATGTGCTAAAGAAATGCACGAGTGTTGGAGGAAAGAACAAGGATGGTAAACTATGTTGAATCAAAATTGGGATGCTGTGACGAGATGGTACATCATTTGGAATCAATCGAAATATGGCAGAGAAATGTTGAATAGTGCAAGTTGATCGTTGGAAAGTTTTATAATTTCAGGGGAAGTTTTGGGGGATGAGTTTTGTTTATGTTTCGAGGACAAAACTTTTTCTGACTGATATATATTGTAGTGCCCCGAACCACAAGATGCATTATGATGGCTGGTTGGTTCGATGAAGCCTTGTTAGACTTATGAATATACGAAGGATCGCTTGGAAGGCTGCGATCGTGGCGGTAATCGTCTTATAAAAGTGAGTAGTATTGAGCCCTTTGAAGATCTTTTAGCTTCACGCTTAATAAAATGACTGTATACTATGTTTACTCGTTGAGTTACTGAATAACATCTTGCATGAAAGTCGAAAAGATAATTAATCACATGACCCGAAAGCTGTTGCGTATCATTTTATAAATTTTGTGCTTGTGTATTGTGCAATAAAATACATGACAGGTGAAGAAAAAGTCCCAAATACTTGGGAGGTGAGTATATCGAGCCTTAGCTCGATGATAGATGGTAACACAGATGCTAAGTCTTAAGAACTGGGCAGTTGATATGCTTGAATTATGACCAAGAGAACGTGCGATATCAAAGATGTTGGAAAGAGATTGAGTAATCAACATTCTATTATCCAGTCGCCGATGTAGAATGTTGATTACATTAAGACCCTGGATTGGGCAGATGATGATATGAGCATTGGCCTAAGGAAAGTTGGCAATACGAATGAGAATGATGGCTTATTGAGAAAGATGGCTTATTTACTTAGTTTTTCTTATCATGCATTATATGTCTCTTCATAGATAAGTTGCATACATTTGCATGGTCATGGACAACTTGTCGACAAGGTGGTTCCTTAAACGGTATACCGAGGCCTCGGAAACTGGTTCGTCCTTGGGGGAACCTCGTGCTGAAGTAGTATACGGGACCTTCAATGGGGCTAGTTGCCGCACTGCAATGGGTGCCATTATACCAGTAAGACGGTCCAAGATGGAGTGTCACCAGTGACCTTTATAGATAGGTCCAGTGCTAATGATGTCTTATGCAGACAGAGTAAGTTATTACTCAATCACAGGGAAGGATGTCGGTAAGAATCACATAAACGGTGACAACTATGATAAATATGATATTGTTTCTAACAATGTCTTATGCAGGTAGAGTAAGTATTATAAATGTACAGGGTAGGCTATATGATCGTGGGTAAGAAATCACCAAGATGGGTGATAACACATGTTTTACATTATGTTGGCTATGAGATTTGTATGCTTTACTTCATGTTGGTTATAAACAATAAAATTGACCCTAAGGCAATGAGAAAGACCACTTTTAATAATGTTCTGTAACATGATTACTTAGTGTTGTCTTCTTAGGTGAGTTGGGCCAGCACCGCTCACTAGTACATTGACGATGTACTGACCACATTGTGGGCAATATTTCAAGTGCTCGTGCATGGGGGGAATTGTTTGATCAATGCTTGGCATCGATGAATCGGATGGGTGCGCAAAAGCTCTTCTTATAAGACAATGTCTTCCACTATATGGGACATGATGTATGGAACAGTGTAACTCAATTGTACTAGTGAGATTGTAAGCAAAGTGGACATGTTCGGTTGTAAAGCCTAAATGGCAAATATATATTCAGTTGGCTATCCAAGAGTCTTGTGATCTGTTGTAAACTCTGTATTCAACTACAAGTCTTGTAATCTATTATAATTATTATTAAAGAGATGCATTTCTTCATATCTTATTATGACTTCAATTATCTGCTTGGTTTTGCTGCGTCATTGTTTTTTGAGAAATACCAGGAACTGTAATAGTTTTGCCTTGTACAAGTGAAATGTAGACTTGTACGACATCACGACCAATGGCTAGTTTTCGATCATCCGGGATCGGGGCGTGACATTCATCGTACGTGTCAATTATAGCCTCTCTAGGCTTTGGTAGGTATTAGCCTCGCTATAAGCGGACAACTTAGCCTTATAAAAGGATGCACCTTTAGCCTTTTGCTTTGTGGGAGCTTGTGTTGGCTTTAGCATCGTCAAAGGAGTTAGATGCGCCAGATACTAGTAAACCAAACCTCACTGTAGGCTCCTGAAAATTTAGCTTCGTCGAAGGCTAAGTTAGCTCCGCACAAAGCTATAGTAGCTTCGTCGAAAGTTAAGGCAGGCGCAATCTTCCCAAATTAGTTCACAAAAGTGGTTATGGCCAGATCCGTGGGGGCGTGGTAGGGAAGGGTAGGCAGCAACGGGGTTGGAGGGGGCTGGCGAAACTGGAGGGGGGGAAGATAGGGTTAGAGAGAGAGGTAGGGTTAAGGTCAGGAGTTTTGTAGAGTGGGGTAGGAAAAAAATTGGAGTTAGATTTTTCTCCACATTTTTATAGCTTTGATACCATGAAATTCAGAATAACTTCTAGTTTATAAATGTGAATAGAACATGAGAAGCTTTCATACATTTATAGGAGCAAGTTACGATATCCACCTTTATCCCAGGCAATGTAGGACTAAAGTGAGGTATACAGTAATGTTAGCCCAATGATTGTATCATGTTTTTGAATATGGTTAATATGTTAAGTTTAGCATTTCATTATCACTAATCTTCATACTATCGCTATAGAATTTCTACTTATACTTATACCTTTGGTGATATGTGCCTATTGGTTTACATATTAGTGATATGAGCTTATATATGTTAAATTTAATTGAGCTACCAAAATCAGAACTATGTTTTGATTATGGTTATTCAATTAAGTTTAACATTATGATATCACTAATATTTATGCTATTACTATAGCATTGATACTTAAACTTCGCATAGTCCTATTGTGCTTTTATCTTATCATACTTGCTACTATGTATATTGCTTTGTTCGTCTAACATGTACATGCAGAAAAGTAATAAGCAAGATCAATGTGGACATATGTAATAAAGAAATCATAGTGGGCCAAAGACGACGGATCCCACAAGATTTCTCTGAACCACCCGATGACATCTTTGGAGCCACGCACTCGGGGGTTCCGCTGCCCGGTCAGCGGATGGGGGTCGAGGGGGCAACGCCCCTCGTCGGGGGTTCGGGGGCGAAGCCTCCGAAAGGTATTCAGTTTTTACAAACTGGATATCTTTGGACAGCTGCCGCCAAAGGAAAAAGCCAGCACCTATCAAAGGAAGAAGCCAAGCCATGCCATCATCATTTCAAGACTCTGAAGAAGCCTGCATCTGCCTAAGTTTATCTAGAGTCTGTAATGAGTCTTAGGAATTATTGTAAACACAAGAAATGGATGGCAAAATCAAAAGCTAGGGCAGAAATAAGCCCAGGATCATTTTTCGTAGAAAACGGCATACCGACGGTATACCGGTGTATACCGACGGTATACCAGTGTATACCGACGGTATACCAGTTTTTGTTCACAGAAAGTTTCTGTTTACAAAACCGGCTTACCGACGGCATACCGGTCCATACCGACGGTATACCGCTTCCGAAACGATAAAACTCCAACGGTCGGATTTCCAGCCATTAATGATCCTAACGGCTATATTTGTAGCCGTTGCAATCCCAGACCGGTATACCGCCGGTATGCCGGATCATACCGGCGGTATGCCGGTTCATGGACTGAAAAGTTGCCTTGAGCTCTTTTCAATGCTTTGGTTATAAATAGCCTTGAACCCCTTCATTCAAGGTTGATACTTTGAGCCTAAAAATTCCTAAACCACCAAAGCTTATCCACGTACAACTCTACAAAGCTTTCATTTGCCATCCACAAATTGTGTTAGAGTTATTGAGTTGAAAAGTAAGATCTTCATCCTATTGTAAGGAGATCAAAACCTATTGTGAAAGGTTGAAGTTGGGGAGTCTTCGTATCCAAACTCTCGGTTGAAGTTGGAGAGTCTTCGTATCCAAACTCTCGGTTGAAGTTGGCGAGTTCTTCGGATCTAAACTCGTGTTGAAGTTGGCGAGTCCTTCGGATCCAAACTCGTGTGTAACTATTTACTCAAATAATGGATTAAAGCCGGAGAGAGTTCCGGGACTGGAGTGCCTCTTGGGAGGATACCAGGATATATCGTGTGTCGGTATTGTTATTGCTTCTTCTCTTGCACTTATATTTTTAAATTGCCCATTAGCTTGTGCTAAGTGCTTGATTAGTTAGCTTGACCCTATTTACCCCCCCTCTAGGGTTCCCACAATTGGTATCAGAGCAAGGACTCTATTGTTAGGCTTAACAACCTTAGAGTAGATCCTTGTTATTTTTCTATGGCATCGTATTCTTCCTACTCCTCCTCCGATAAAGAGGGTTTTACTTCTAGTAACGTAGACAATCATGTTTCTTCTAAATGCAAGAAATGCTCTAAGTGGAAAGCCATGGCTAAACAATCCTTAGAGATTCTTGACAACCTTCATTCTACAAATGAAGAATTTTCTGAAAAGGTTGCTCATTTAGAAGAAGCTAATGAGTTATTGAGAAATGAAAACAATGATTTATTATCTAGACTTGATTCTCAAAACTCATCATGTGTTTCTTTAAAGAGTTTGAATGAGGCTTTAATTTTGAAAATCAAATCTCTTTCCTCATCAATAGAAGATCTTAAGAGACAAACTCATGAGCTAAATCATTTGCATGATTCTTCTATTGACAATTTAAAGAAACAAAATGATGATTTTATTTCTAAAATTATTTTATTTGAAAAAGAGAATAATGCTTTAAATGTTAAATTTGATTCTCTTACTTGTATGCATGATGATTTGATATTAGAACATGATATTCTTAAGACCAAATCCATGCATGCTCACTCTAGAGACACTCATCATTCTAGTATGTCACATGTTCATTACCATGCTCATTCTGATACATGTGCACACACTAGCATTAGATGCTTCTATTGCTCTCGCATTGGACACATGAGCTTTACATGCCCTATTCGTAGGACCTTTACTACCAATGCTAGAGTAAGTGCTATGTGGGTCCCTAAAGCTAATAAATGTGGATCCAAGTTTATTTGGATACCAAAGTCTTCGCCTAATATTGTAGGTGGAGCTTCTTGTATCGGGATATAGCACCGAGGAGCGTGTTGGTGGTTGCAAAGCTCAAAGGTCATCTTCCAAGCAATTGCACCAACACAAGCGTGGCCACTAGAGCCACTTTGGTAACATGCTAAGCGATTCTCTTTAAATTGTTTATATTTATAGAATCTAGCATGTTTCTCTTGATGTCTTGCTACTAGCTCACATTGATATCCTTTAGTTGCCTTTTATATAAATCAATGTGAGATACAATTCTAGCATGCTTAGTTAATTTTCTTATTAATTCTTTTATCTAGCATGACTAGTTACTCGGCTTAAATGATTAGTTCACACTATGTAGTTTATCACTCATTCTCTATTAGTGTGACACATTTATATATGCATGCTCGTTTTTCTTAATCTTTATTTATAAAGCATGCATATCACTCTAGTC
Source organism: Iris pallida (assembly GCA_029216955.1). NCBI lineage: Eukaryota > Viridiplantae > Streptophyta > Magnoliopsida > Asparagales > Iridaceae > Iris > Iris pallida. Next base: position 191,792 of record JANAVB010040219.1, on the reverse strand, counting down.
CATAGGATCTTGATTTTGATTTGAGTTAATATGATTTTAACTCTCCGTCTTTAAAGTTTTTGAAATAGTTACTTCTTGCCGGTTTGTTTTTAATATGTCATATTTATCTTAATCGGTATTTGTGAATATATATGTTTAGCACAAGCTTCTTATCACTTGACAAGTATATACTTATACTTTCACTTTAAACTTGTGCTCACATAATATATTCATAATTGATTCTCATGTTTTATTTTGATTAAACCTTTTATGAATCAATTATGTCTTTGCCTAATAAAGATTATTTATATGTGTTTTGAATTTGGGATAGTTTTTCAAACATTCATTAAGGATACATGACTATATTCATTAAAATTTCCATCTCTATGTAGATCATGTATTTCTTATGTTGATATTTTTTTAAATATCTTTATGTGGGCATATGAGTTAAGCGAAAGTTTTATATTGACTTGAAGAGTATTTAAATATACTTGTTACCTTCAAACTTGTGCTTTTCTCATACCTTAGCTATTGATTCCCTTGACCAAATTTATTCTTCTTGAATCAATTAGCTTCTTCCTTAAAGTCTTCTTTTGATGATATCTTCTTGACTTTTTGGTTGGCATTATGGATACATGTTTTTATTGATTTTTGATCTTTTCATGTATGCCTATTCGTGATATATATAGTTTTATATATATAAATGATTCATAACTTTTGATATTTATTTGTTTTATACCCTTTAAGTTAGGATGTTGAGAGAAAATATTTGTTTATATCTTGCACTTGACTATTTATGGAAGTTCTTCTAAGAATCACATGGTTTTGTGCTTTGTCTTGTTTTTATATTTACCTCCTTAATTAGTGCACTTTTTCTAGTTTATTTTATATATTTTATTATGGTGCACTATGAAAGCTTTTGAAGAATGTGTCTCTTGCTATCTTTAGCTCTTAATTAGCTTTCTTGATCTTAATGATCTTTCATTGCTCATTCCTTGGGTTTACGCTTCTTTTTGAATTATTGTTGCCCAATAGTTTTTGTAGCACATAAGAATACATGTAATTGTTACATCATATTTCTTATGACTAGCTACTATGGTTTGAGCTTTTATGTTGAGATTTTCCATTTCTAGAGAATACACTTATTTGACAATGGTTATATTATTTTGCATTCTCTAGATCGATCTCTCATTTTATTATCTTGGGTTAATCTCAATATTTGGCAAAAAGATTTACTTTATTACGTTTTCATGAATATCTCTTTTGGCCTATACTTGATAAGAGTCTAATTCATTTATTTGTCATCTTATGATCTTATCCTTGCTTAGTAAAGAGTCTATAAATCATTTTGTTCATTCAAAATATATTTTCCTCTTTGTGAACTCCTTGCTTAAGCAAGCATTTTTAGTGTTAGTGACTTAAGATTTAATGAGCACATTTATCTTGTTAATGGCTTCCCTCATTAATCTTATTTAGATTATATAGTTTGCTTATTTGTGATATACTATTAAGCTATATAATTTTGGCTCACTTTCACACATCTAGCTATATTCCTATACCTCAATCTATATATGATATGCTAGTTTACAAAAATAAGATTTGTGATATGCTTGATCTCTAAAACTAGTTTTACAAATTCTTTATTAGATCTTGTTTTCTCTTAGAGGTTTGTGATTCCTTGTTTTAACTTTTTTTCTATACTAGTCATTAGCAAGTCTCTCTTAAATTTCTCTCACATTTGAGTCATGATTTCATCATATTATCTTCTACATCTCTTCTTGATTATAATTGCAATCATTTAAATGAGAATGACTCTTTTCTATTTTTTTCTATTAATTTGTGAGATTTTTTTTTGGAGTTGTGATTTTCTCTTGATGAGATTCATTAGATCATATTTATTCATTTGTTTTCTTTATGAATGATCCTAATGATTGAGTAGTCCCAAACTATCTAATTTTGTAAATGTCAAGTTAATTTACTACTCTACTTTGACTACTCATGAATTATCACATAGTGCCTTTGCTATTTGAACTTTATTGGTCTTTCATTTAGAAGTAGCAAAGTTTGTATATTACCCGGTTGATGGGTACATATGTGATAAAACATACCTAGTCCATGTAAAGTAATAAATTGGTTGATTCTTTCTTAATTAGATAATCATGGACATGATGTTTGAGTTTTATTTTTATTTTTTATTTTTAAGCTATATCCTGTCTATCATCATGATTGTTCTTAATTGACCTTATTCTTTTTCATGATGATATTTTCTCAAAGGATAACATACATTGATCTATCATATTTAATTATGAGATCCTTCTATATAGACTAATGTATGTCATCTTTTGATTATATGTGCTTAATTGGAATATTCTTTTGATTTTTCATCTTTAGTGGCTATTAATTGGATATCTTCTCTTTACTAAAGATGACATTATTCGTCTTTTGACGATTTTATAGCCTTATATGCATTGAGCAAGGGGGAGAAATGCATTGTTGATTTACCCCTAGATTTTGATGCTATGAGTGCTTAGAAACTAGTTACGCATATTTTGAGGGGGAGCAAATATTTTTTTTAATTCATCTATACCCTCTAATATGTCATATACATAGTTTATCATGGACCCATACATTCTTCATTTTCATATCTTATTGACTGAGGTCATGATATTTTTATTTTGAAGGGTTTATGAGAGTGTATGTGATTGTCCTTATTAACTTATCTCTCTCTTTCATATGGGTTAAATATATCATCTTGCTAATATTAACTTTCAGATCCTATCTTGATGAATATTATGCTTTCGTTAATTTGGCTTTTCTTTCATGCTTAATTGATTTGGCTTTCCTTATTGAGGACTTATCCAAAATTCATGATTTTTATCACCTTTGGTAGTACTTTGAGGGGGAGCATTCAAGTCGACTGAATTTCTCTTTCTCAAGTATTTTTCTCCTTTACCTTCATGTTTATCTAAAGGGTATTCATATAGCATGATAAGGTAATTGAGTTCAAATGCATGAACTTGGATAAGCATATAGATTTTGCAAATAATGAGATTACTTTATATCAATTGCAATATTTTACATTGATCATTCTTTTATTTTGTTCCACTATTTATTTATGGACAATTATGATTATTAATGGTTTCTTTGATTAATGTTTCAAGGTTACATCCTTTCAATTGGTATCAAGTTTATTTAATATCATATCTAAATTGGTATCTATTAGTTGCAATTATCTTTTTCTCATGGCTTTTGTTTGAAATCCTTTATTTCATAGTTCTCTTCCAAAACTAGAGCAATATTTCATATCCTATTGTGTTTTGGATTTATTCCTTGGATTTCATGTTGGTAAACTACTTATTTCTTGTTTTTTTAAATACTTTTAGTTTTACCAACCATATTGTGTTTTGACAAGCAATTTTTTATTTAGTACTCTACATTTGGCATGTAGTTTTATACACTTGTCTTTACACACTTCTCCCATTGTTTTTTATTAGTATATCTTGATCATGATTGTCTATAAGTTCCCCATGCTCTGATTTCTATGCTTGAGATTGATTTCATTTTATCTCTTAGTACGGGGGAGCCTATTTTTGATCATGTCAAAGGGGGAGAAGTAAGTTTAAGTATGCTTTTATAAGTAATCTAAGTAGTATGCTTTTAGTGATATTACTTATGTCTTGTGTATATTAGTGATACATGCATCTATTGTCTCCATACTAAACTTAACCGATTTGCCATAATCAAAAAGGGGGAGATTGTTAGCCCAATGATTGTATCATGTTTTTGAATATGGTTAATATGTTAAGTTTAGCATTTCATTATCACTAATCTTCATACTATCGCTATAGCATTTCTACTTATACTTATACCTTTGGTGATATGTGCCTATTGGTTTACATATTAGTGATATGAGCTTATATATGTTAAATTTAATTGAGCTACCAAAATCAGAACTATGTTTTGATTATGGTTATTCAATTAAGTTTAACATTATGATATCACTAATATTTATGCTATCACTATAGCATTGATACTTAAACTTCACATAGTCCTAATGTGCTTTTATCTTATCATACTTGCTACTATGTATATTGCTTTGTTCGTCTAACATGTACATGCAGAAAAGCAATAAGCAAGATCAATGTGGACATATGTAATAAAGAAATCATGGTGGGCCAAAGACGACGGATCCCACAAGATTTCTCTGAACCATCCGATGACATCTTTGGAGCCACGCACTCGGGGGTTCCGCTGCCCGGTCAGCGGATGGGGGTTGAGGGGGCAGCACCCCTCGTCGGGGGTTCGGGGGCGAAGCCCCCGAAAGGTATCCAGTTTTTACAAACTGGATATCTTTGGACAGCTGCCGCCAAAGGAAAAAGCCAGCACCTATCAAAGGAAGAAGCCAAGCCATGCCATCATCATTTCAAGACTCTGAAGAAGCCTGCACCTGCCTAAGTTTATCTGGAGTCTGTAATGAGTCTTAGGAATTATTGTAAATACAAGAAATGGATAGCAAAATCGAAAGCTAGGACAGAAATAAGTCCAGGATCATTTTTCGTAGAAAACGACATACCGACGGTATACCGGTGTATACCGACGGTATACCGGTTTTTGTTCACAGAAAGTTTCTGTTTACAAAACTGGCATACCGACGGCATACCGGTCCATACCGACGGTATACCGCTTCCGAAACGATGAAACTCCAACGGTCGGATTTCCAGCCATTAATGATCCTAACGGCTATATTTCTAGCCGTTGCAATCCCAGACCGGTATACCGCCGGTATGCCGGATCATACCGGCGGTATGCCGGTTCGTGGACTGAAAAGTTGCCTTGAGCTCTTTTCAATGCTTTGGTTATAAATAGCCTTGAACCCCTTCATTCAGGGTTGATGCTTTGAGCCTAAAAATTCCTAAACCACCAAAGCTTATCCACATACAACTCTACAAAGCTTTCATTTGCCAACCACAAATTGTGTTAGAGTTATTGAGTTGAAAAGTAAGATCTTTATCCTATTGTAAGGAGATCAAAACCTATTGTGAAAGGTTGAAGTTGGGGAGTCTTCGTATCCAAACTCTCGGTTGAAGTTGGAGAGTCTTCGTATCCAAACTCTCGGTTGAAGTTGGCGAGTTCTTCGGATCCAAACTCGTGTTGAAGTTGGCGAGTCCTTCGGATCCAAACTCGTGTGTAACTATTTACTCAAATAATGGATTAAAGCCGGAGAGAGTTCCGGGACTGGAGTGCCTCTTGGGAGGATACCAGGATATATCGTGTGTCGGTATTGTTATTGCTTCTTCTCTTGCACTTATATTTTTAAATTGCCCATTAGCTTGTGCTAAGTGCTTGATTAGTTAGCTTGATCCTATTCACCCCCCCTCTAGGGTTCCCACAAGTAAGAGTTAAGTGACACAAATATTTTTGCATCGCCTCCTTCATGTTTGCATTTATTTTTTTGTTTAATTTAGTATACTACTTAAATTAAATAAAAATACATTCATTTTGAAAAAAGTTGCATAATCCCATTACCCCACTCTTTCCCTCTCTCGTGTTGTTCCATAGGTCAACATAATTATACACTTCTTTTTCTTTTTTTAAAATAACTAACCAGCCAATACAATGACCCTTCCATCATTCTATTAGGGGGGTTTAAATGAAACCAAATAATGAATAGACACGAGTGCCATTAGGCCACCAAATCTCTTTTCCCTTTTAATGAAACACCACCTTTCCCTCCATTTAGATATATGTATTAGGTTACATCAATGTCTTCCACATTAACCTTTAGAGTCTAATAAGAAATGCCAGAACAGAGTAAATCGATCAAGATAGGCATATATAAGGACAGAACCTGATAACCTACTTGGAAAAAATGATAAGGAAATATGCACATTAAGGTCACGTAGGATCAAAGAAATATGATGGATAATAACCACAAAAATAACAAAATAATAAAATAACAAAACAACATTAGTCACGGGCAAAAGACAACATTGTGAATCAAATAAGATAAAACTATTCCCTGGAAAAATGCAATACATCTTAATCAATGGACAAGCAAGATATCCACAACAGTATGGCAGATAAAAATAAAAATACAGAAGTCTCCAAAGAAGATACAAGCGGATCGCTTCCTTCAATTATCATATCTAATAAAGTCGAGAAAATTTCATATATATGAAATAGGAGATAATGTTCAACTAGCTTTTGCAAGAAGATACTTAAGCATGAAAAAGAGAGTATTCTTCCTTGTCACATCTCTCTCCTAGGTACAGACACCCCAAATTCAATTTGTGTCGTGTCTTCAGCATATTGGACATGACAATGGACACTCCAAACAATTGCTTATCCTTATTTTTATTAACTTTATATTTCTTTTCCTAACCTTTAATCTATTGAACATCCAAATTTTCAATGCTTACTTGACCAACTAGGATTTTGGCACCACAAACTAGAAGAGTACAAGTAAGGATAGAGTCAGATCCGTAACGCTATGGAGTGTTAAGATTTGCAAATATGCACCATAATGACTATGATTCTGGCATAAACTAAAAGTGTCGACATAAGGCAGACTGGTCATGTAACACCCAGTTTTCCAGATGAGGGTAATTTTTGAAATTTTGTATTTAATATATTTAATTATGGTATTTAAATTTATAATATGATTTTTGGTGATTTTTTTAATAATTTTTAAAACTATTTAAATCATGACTTGTGATTTGGTGTGGTTTAATATTTTTTATTTATTTGCCATGTGATTGTTTTAGCCCTAACCTAGATTGGACCTAACCTAGATGACTCATGACTAACTTAGTGAGCCACTTGAGAATTAGATAAGTTGGTTAGGGGTTAAGTCAAGTTTAGTCATGGTTAAGTGATTTGCAAAGGACTAAGATAGAACCTTTGTTCTAGGCCATCTATTTTTTCCTTGATCCAATCCTAGCCATAGGATGAAACCCAAGAACCCTAACCCTAACTTTATGACCAGCCAAGAGACCCCCCCTTGCCTATATAATGCCTCTTTGGGGATTTGTGCCTCTTTCTTTAATAGCTCTTCATTTCTTAAGGGAATAGGTGAGCCTTCTTAATTTCCTTCCTAGTTTAATCAATAGGACTCCTTTTTGATTGAAATTTCTTCCATCATGATCTAATCAATGTCTCCTTGCTGATGGTGGAGTCAAATCTCAGATTTGCATCAATTTGGGGATTTGGGGTGGCTTTGAAGAACTCATTAGAAGAGGCTTTTTGTGTGAAGAACCACCAATAGGTACAATCTATTCTACCCATTAAAACTAGGTTTAATTTGCATATTCATCTAGCCCTAGGTGTCCTGATTCTATAGGTATAGGGTTTCCCAACTTTCGTGTCCTTTCGTGTCCATTTTGGACACGTATCAGTGTCGTTTGCATTGTGTTTGTCGAAATGCCTCAAAGGGCATTTCGATTGTTTTTATGGATTGTTTTTGAATAGGATGCCAGGTTTTGATCTTGCTTACATGTTTCTATAGCACTGAGCACACCTTAGCGTCGTGTCGAGTCGACACGAGCGCGTGTACACGTGGTCGCGCGCGCGCGTGCACAGGCACTGTGCGTGCCCTGCTGCTCGGGCATGATTGCGACACGGACACGCGTCGTGGACACTTGAAACTTGACACACACCAAGGGGTAATGTCTGCCACCCCATGTGTCAAGTTGCACGTGTCCTCGTGTCGTGTCGGACACGTTCTTTGATGTGCACGGAGAATGGCTGTGTGCGTGCGTGTGCAGTGTGTGTTGGTTGTTTAAATCGTTTGTAAAATGATTGTTAAATGTTCGTTAATGCCTAATTAGATCCTAATAATCATGTTTAATCTCTGTTACACTATGCTATTTAAGTTATTTTGGTTTTGGACGGTGTTTGGTTCGAAATGTTGTAGATTAGTGAAATCCCTGATACGTTTACTGATACTGTTAGTTTCCAGTTTTAGATTCCAAACCAGTTGATGTTCCTTGCTGTGTTTTAATTAATTTTGGTTCCTACACATTGCATAACATGTTAACTGATCGAATGGCATTTGAATTTGGGCTTGGGAATGTGTGAATGGGATTTGAGCAATGGGTATGATTTGAATTTGGGTTGTTATGTTCTGATACACACAGGCTGTGTTCCAGTGAATTCAAACCAACTAATTTTCCTTTGATTATGTTTTAAATTGCATTGATCCTACATATTACATCTAATGTTAGCTAAGGCTTCCACATTCGATTTTAGACTATTGGTTGTGATATGGTTCACTGAAATCTGAGAATGGTTTAGACTTATCATTACATGTACACTGTTCTCTTCATTAGTCTCATGTGGTTTTCTGTTGGGACTGAACTTAATACTCTTCCTGAGTTCATGTCCTTATTTACTAAGTTGTTATGATAAATATAGAACCTGGGAATGCAACTGTTTCCCCATTGATACAATATGATGTTCTGTGGAACCTGGGAACTATTGAGTTCCAGTTTTATTCAAATTCGAACTGATGAATTGCTGTCATGGACTTCATTCCATTGTACAACTGTTGTCACTGAACTGAATGTTGTTTTCCAGTTTTATTCGTTGAACTGATTTTTCCCTGTTGATTCCAATGATAGTTTCCAGTTTTTCTTTCAATTGAACCTGTGATACAATGTTTAACTAAGAGGAAACCTGGAAATGGGTTCTTTACTAATGTTTTCATGTTTTCAAGTAAGGCTAATTTCCTGTTAGTTGAGAATTTATCCTTCATTGCTTTAATGTTAATGTGATAAACCTGGAAAATAGTTGTGTTAAACTGAATTAAGAGTGTCTCAAATTCCCCTTCATTGAACTGTTAATATATGGTGAACTGATTCCCTCCTTTGAATTCAAGTTGTATTAATGATTTCCCTGTTTGTGTAACTGCCAAAACCTGGGTGTGATTCTACCCTATTTTGAATTGATTTCCTTTCTTGATTGGCAAGAGCATGAGTGAGCATTCCTTCTTTTTAAACTGTAAACTGAAATGATAAGTTATGTTATTGGACTGATTTTTCACCTTGGTTAAACTGTTTTCATTACCTAGGTTATTCCCTGTTTTCCCAGTTTCATTACACACCACACCACAAGTTACTCTCAGATTTTAGCCTCACATTCACTCACACACACATGCCCTCTCAAGCCTATTGCTTGGCACACAAACACACATGCACAGTAGATGTTATCCCCTCTTTTCATATGTATATGTATTCATTTGAGTTTGTTATATATATAGTTTTCCTATATAGTATTGTGTATATATTTAGATATATATACATATATATTGTATGGGATACCATGATATGTGTATTATATATATATATATATATATATATATATATATATATATATGTGTAATGTTGTGTGGGTTGTGATATGGGTCATAGAGTATGGAATGTCATAGGGCTAATGTAGTGTAGATAATAATGTTGTGTTGATGTGATAGAGTGTTGGATAGAGGTTTCCTAAATAGGCTATTAGCCATAGTAACCTAGAGTAGACTTGTTAGAACCTAGAATGGTTTGGTGAGACCTAGATTGGACTATTGACTAGGTTTGACTTTAGGTTGACCAGAGTTGACCAAGAGTTGACTTGGTCTAGATTGACCTAGACAGCATGCAGATGCATTGTACATTCATTTATCATCCCCTGTATACATCTTGACTTGTGTTGCTCTAACTAGGAGTCAGGTACCTCATCTCGGACAGTACATTTTCACAGCTATTCAGATACCAGGCGAGTACATTCTCTGATCATTTCATAACTTGCTTAGAATTATATTCCTGCTCTAGTTTACCTTATTTGATGCTGTCACGACATTATCACGGATTGATACTATATGGATCCTTGCTTGAGATGTTATCCCCCTCGGGAGCATCGGATACATTGTGCCATGTGTTTCATGTACATCGTGTATTCCTCGCTCTCTTGTTATCCATGTTTATCATGTGCTTCATGCTCGTTCGTGCTTGCTTGTGTACTCTCATGTGCTATCATGATCGGTCGTGTTTTCCATGAATCTCATGTATAACCTATACTTCATGTGCACCCTTAGTGGGCCTTCGTGTGGAATTCATGTGCACTCAGTTCTCTGAGCCTCGTGAATACTTCATGTATACCCATCTATGGGCTTCATGTGAAAATCATGTGCATAACATAACTTGTCTGGATCCTTGTGTATTGATTGGGGCTTGGGAGAGTATAAATAGTCATGTGAACAATTCCAAAGTAGAATAGCCATGTACACCTCTTTAGTATAGCCATGTGCAAATTAAGCCGTTCACATGTCGACTTTGTACTCTAAATCACTAGTCACTGGTAGCTCTCTACTTATAGTAGATATTTCTATTACAGTTCACTTCCTGTTTACATCATGTATCTTCTTTCAGTTTCATGTATTGTACTCTCTTGCATGTTTATATTTTCTAACCTGTTATGATCTGCGTGAGATGTATTGTGCTCACTTTCGTCCTGACTGGACCTGTTGAAAATTTTACAGAGGATGATGAGGAACCCTGCACCCCTTACCTTGGAGTTTGCCTAGATGACACTCGCGACCTGGACCCCTGGGGAGGTTCAGGCAGCTGCTGAGGATGGCACCCTTGCATAGTGTAGTTAGCTTAGTCTGTTATCTTTCATGTATAGCTGTTGTTTTATTTCCAGAGTTGTATATTCTTAGAGATATTGGACTGGTAGATGTTAAGATTTTTATTCTTCTGTTGTGCCTCAGTTGAGGAGTTTCTTATCTATTTCTATCGTGCTACATTCTATCTTAGTTGTGATTGAGTTGTACCTCTGTGTTAGACTCCTTTTGGAGAGTATTTCAGGTTAGCTAGTTATAGTTCTTGACCTAGGACAGCGTTCTACCGCCGACACTGCGGCGTAGGCTGGGCGCTGTTACGTACTCGTACCCTCACGACGGGTGCGGGTCGTGACACGTTTTTAGTGGTGGCCCATGCAGGTCGAGTTTGTGTAGTGGTATTCGAACTAAAGTACCACTACAGCCTGCAGTAGGATTAGGAGTTATTTTGAGGTACTCAATCACATTAGGAAAAACTCTAACTGAATTCCTACTATCTAAATTTTTGATACTTCCTTGAATAACTGTCATCCCTTGAACTATCATTTCTATCTCAGTATTGATTCCTTGTTTGATCTGTCTCCAGGATGGTGATTGAGACACGATCGCATCGCTCTGGCTCGGCAGACGCTGGTGAGAGGCCTACCACCCCTCACCCGATTGTGGATGCTGGGACCACAGCACCCCCTATTTCTGCTTATATAGGAGCTTCTGTAGCTTTTGGGAGTGCACCTCCACCTGTCCTGAGGTCTTCTTTCGTCATCCCAGATCTGTACCAGCAGCAGTTACCTTCAGGGACAGTGGATGCGGCTCAGATGTTTGCCCTTTTCAGCAGTTCTTGGAGTCTCAGCGACAGATACAGCAGAGCCAGTCTGCTGATATCCGACAGAGCATGCAGGATACTCATCAGTTAGTCAGGACGACAGTAGAGCTAGTGGCTGCTCAGCCACAGGGAGGTCAGATGCAGCCGTATCAGCCGAGGACTCCAGACATCCATTCCTTCAAGAAGATGGGACCCCGAGACTTCAAGGGTACAGAGGGCATCACATACGCTGACGATTGGATAGAGCATATTAAGGAGATATTTAGATTAGCACAGATACCAGTAGGATTGCAGATCGAGGCAGCCGCCAGTCAGATGCAGGACTTGGCCCGTACCTGGTACCAGACGGACCCGAGGGTTGGTACAGCCGGTCAGACTTGGACAGCATTCAAGAAACTATTCAAGGAGAAATTCTTTTCTGATACAGCTCTCCGTGCTCTGGAGGCACAGTTCGAGAGTTTGGTTCATGGGAACCAGACCGTTAAGGAGTATGTTGGAGAGTTCAGCCGTTTGAGCAGATTCATCGAGGATCTTACCGAGGTCGGGAAGGCGAGAAAGTTCCGCACGGGCTTGATCAGGGAAATTAAGTCATATACCTAGAGCGACCGCGACGCCACTTTCGAGTAGATTCTAGTAGGAGCCATGACAGCGGAGGACGATCTTGGACTGAAGGAGAAGAGGAGGCTAGATACTCTGGGAGCCAGTGGTAGTGTGGGCGCAGCCAAGAGGCCCCACCTACAGATTCAGCTGCAGGTGCCCCAATTGCAGAGTCAGCAGCAGTATCCGCAGCAGATGCTACCTCTGCAGTTCCAGCAGCAGTACCAGCAGCCGAGGGTCTACCTTCAGCAGCGGCAGTTTTAGGACCGTGTACCCTTTCAGCAGACACAGCAGCCACAGATTCAGCAACAGGCCTCGGAGCAGCAGCTAGTTATTATTTGTCCCTTCTGTAAGAGACCAGGGCATGGTTGGGGCGAATGTCGAAAGAGGTTGGGCAGATGTTTGCTTTGCGGAGGATCCGATCATCGTCTGAGAGAGTGTCCTGAGTCATCAGGACAGACAGTTCAGGGAGCAAGAGCTAGGGCTCCGGTAGACCAGCAGACGAGATTACCTTTACCGACTCAACAGCAGAGGTATATGCAGCATCAGCAGCAGGCCAGAGGAGGCCAGCGAGGGCGAGCTTTCGCCAGGACAGTCGAGGATGTTCAGGCCAGTAGAGATCTAGTTGCAGGTTCCGTTCTTTTGACTCAAATTCTGCAATTACCCCTTATAACTGCCTTGAAATTTTGATTCCTTCTGTTCCTTGTTGATTTATCAATTTTGTCATGTTGTTCTTGTGTTGTGGTTGATTTCTTCTGAGATAAATCATATGGGCTAGGTCACCCAGTTATGGAATTTGGAATCTTCGATAGTCGTGTTTAGCTGGCATAGTGAGGACATATAGTCAGATTTAGGACGTATTTCTCGGGTGTGAGAATTTAAGGTTTTCGCTGCCAAGAATGCGGCAATGCGAAAATTTTAAATACCATGATTCTAAAGATATGTGCCTTAGTCGAGGAATCTGTGATTATCGTAGCTTTGCTCACTAGCACGACGAAGAATCTGAGTATCATGATTATGGACAGACACATATGATTATCTGACGGTATGTTTGAGACTTTAATTGTGGGGTGTTTGACCTAGAGAGACTGCTACCATCTTAATTTCGAGGACAAAATTTTTATAAGGTGGGTAGGATTGTAACACCCAGTTTTCCAGATGAGGGTAATTTTTGAAATTTTATATTTAATATATTTAATTATGGTATTTAAATTTATAATATGATTTTTGGTGATTTTTTAATAATTTTTAAAACTATTTAAATCATGACTTGTGATTTGGTGTGGTTTAATATTTTTTTTATTTATTTGCCATGTGATTGTTTTAGCCCTAACCTAGATTGGACCTAACCTAGATGACTCATGACTAACTTAGTGAGCCACTTGAGAATTAGATAAGTTGGTTAGGGGTTAAGTCAAGTTTAGTCATGGTTAAGTGATTTGCAAAGGACTAAGATAGAACCTTTGTTCTAGGCCATCTATTTTTCCCTTGATCCAATCCTAGCCATAGGATGAAACCCAAAAACCCTAACCCTAACTTTATGACCAGCCAAGAGACCCCCCTTGCCTATATAATGCCTCTTTGGAGATTTGTGCCTCTTTCTTTAATAGCTCTTCATTTCTTAAGGGAATAGGTGAGCCTTCTTAATTTCCTTCCTAGTTTAATCAATAGGACTCCTTTTTGATTGAAATTTCTTCCATCATGATCTAATCAATGTCTCCTTGCTGATGGTGGAGTCAAATCTCAGATTTGCATCAATTTGGGGATTTGGGGTGGCTTTGAAGAACTCATTAGAAGAGGCTTTTTGTGTGAAGAACCACCAATAGGTACAATCTATTCTACCCATTAAAACTAGGTTTAATTTGCATATTCATCTAGCCCTAGGTGTCCTGATTCTATAGGTATAGGGTTTCCCAAGTTTCGTGTCCTTTCGTGTCCATTTTGGACACGTATCAGTGTCGTTTGCATTGTGTTTGTCGAAATGCCTCAAAGGGCATTTCGATTGTTTTTATGGATTATTTTTGAATAGGATGCTAGGTTTTGATCTTGCTTACACGTTTCTATAGCACTGAGCACACCTTAGCGTCGTGTCGAGTCGACACGAGCGCGTGTACACGTGGTCGCGCGCGTACGTGCACAGGCACTGTGTGTGCCCTGCTGCTCGGGCATTATTGCGACACGGACACGCATCGTGGACACTTGAAACTTGACACACACCAAGGGGCAATGTCTTCCACCCCGTGTGTCAAGTTGCACGTGTCCTCGTGTCGTGTCGGACACGTTCTTTGATGTGCACGGGGAATGGCTGTGTGCGTGCGTGTGCAGTGTGTGTTGGTTGTTTAAATCATTTGTAAAATAATTGTTAAATGTTGGTTAATGCCTAATTAGATCCTAATAATCATGTTTAATCTCTGTTACACTATGCTATTTAAGTTATTTTGGTTTTGGATGGCGTTTGGTTCGAAATGTTGTAGATTAGTGAAATCCCTGATACGTTTACTGATACTGTTAGTTTCCAGTTTTAGATTCCAAACCAGTTGATGTTCCTTGCTGTGTTTTAATTAATTTTGGTTCCTACACATTGCATAACATGTTAACTGATCGAATGGCATTTGAATTTGGGCTTGGGAATGTGTGAATGGGATTTGAGCAATGGGTATGATTTGAATTTGGGTTGTTATGTTCTGATACACACAGGCTGTGTTCCAGTTAATTCAAACCAACTAATTTTCCTTTGATTATGTTTTAAATTGCATTGATCCTACATATTACATCTAATGTTAGCTAAGGCTTCCACATTCGATTTTAGACTATTGGTTATGATATGGTTCACTAAAATCTGAGAATGGTTTAGACTTATCATTACATGTACACTGTTCTCTTCATTAATCTCATGTGGTTTTCTGTTGGGACTGAACTTAATACTCTTCCTGAGTTCATGTCCTTATTTACTAAGTTGTTATGATAAATATAGAACCTGAGAATGCAATTGTTTCCCCATTGATACAATATGATGTTCTGTGGAACCTGGGAACTATTGAGTTCCAGTTTTATTCAAATTCGAACTAATGAATTGCTGTCATGGACTTCATTCCATTGTACAACTGTTGTCACTGAACTGAATGTTGTTTTCCAGTTTTATTCCTTGAACTGATTTTTCCCTGTTGATTCCAATGATAGTTTCCAGTTTTCCTTTCAATTGAACCTGTGATACAATGTTTAACTAAGAGGAAACATGGAAATGGGTTCTTTACTAATGTTTTCCTGTTTTCAAGTAAAGCTAATTTCCTGTTAGTTGAGAATTTATCCTTCATTGCTTTAATGTTAATGTGATAAACCTGGGAAATAGTTGTGTTAAACTGAATTAAGAGTGTCTCAAATTCCCCTTCATTGAACTGTTAATATATGGTGAACTGATTCCCTCCTTTGAATTCAAGTTGTATTAATGATTTCCCTGTTTGTGTAACTGCCAAAACCTGGGTGTGATTCTACCCTGTTTTGAATTGATTTCCTTTCTTGATTGGCAAGAGCATGAGTTAGCATTCCTTCTTTTTAAACTGTAAATTGAAATGATAAGTTAAGTTATTGGACTGATTTTTCACCTTGGTTAAACTGTTTTCATTACCTAGGTTATTCCCTGTTTTCCCAGTTTCATTACACACCACACCACAAGTTACTCTCAGATTTTAGCCTCACATTCACTCACACACACATGCCCTCTCAAGCCTATTGCTTGGCACACAAACACACATGCACTAGTAGATGTTATCCCCTCTTTTCATATATATATGTATTCATTTGAGTTTGTTATATATATAGTTTTCCTATATAGTGTTGTGTATATATTTAGATATATATATATTGTATGGGATACCATGATATGTGTATTGTATATATATATGTGTAATGTTGTGTGGGTTGTGATATGGGTCATAGAGTATGGAATGTCATAGGGCTAATGTAGTGTAGATAATAATGTTGTGTTGATGTGATAGAGTGTTGGATAGAGGTTTCCTAAATAGGCTATTAGCCATAGTAACCTAGAGTAGACTTGTTAGAACCTAGAATGGTTTGGTGAGACCTAGATTGGACTATTGACTAGGTTTGACTTTAGGTTGACCAGAGTTGACCAAGAGTTGACTTGGTCTAGATTGACCTAGACAGCATGCAGATGTATTGTACATTCATTTATCATCCCCTGTATACATCTTGACTTGTGTTGCTCTAACTAGGAGTCAAGTACCTCATCTCGGACAGTACATTTTTACAGCTATTCAGATACCAGGTGAGTACATTCTCTGATCATTTCATAACTTGCTTAGAATTATATTTCTGCTCTAGTTTACCTTATTTGATGCTGTCACGACATTATCACGGATTAATACTATATGAATCCTTGCTTGAGATGTTATCCCCCTCAGGAGCATCGGATACATTGTGCCATGTGTTTTATGTACATCGTGTATTCCTCGCTCTCTTGTTATCCATGTTTATCATGAGCTTCATGCTCGTTCGTGCTTGCTCGTGTACTCTCATGTGCTATCATGATCGGTCGTGTTTTCCATGAATCTCATGTATAACCTATACTTCATGTGCACCCTTAGTGGGCCTTCGTGTGGAATTCATGTGCACTCAGTTCTCTGAGCCTCGTGAATACTTTATGTATACCCATCTATGGGCTTCATGTGAAAATCATGTGCGTAACATAACTTGTCTGGATCCTTGTGTATTGATTGGGGCTTGGGGGAGTATAAATAGTCATGTGAACAATTCCAAAGTAGAATAGCCATCTACACCTCTTTAGTATAGCCATGTGCAAATTAAGCCGTTCACATGTCGACTTTGTACTCTAAATCACTAGTCACTGGTAGCTCTCTACTTATAGTAGATATTTCTATTACAGTTCACTTCCTGTTTACATCATGTATCTTCTTTCAGTTTCATGTATTGTACTCTCTTGCATGTTTATATTTTCTAACCTGTTATGATCTGCGTGAGATGTATTGTGCTCGCTTCCGTCCTGACTGGACCTGTTGAAAATTTTACAGAGGATAATGAGGAACCCTGCACCCTTTACCTTGGAGTTTACCTAGATGACACTCGCGACCTGGACCCCTGGAGAGGTTCAGGCAGCTGCTGAGGATGGCACCCTTGCATAGTATAGTTAGCTTAGTCTGTTATCTTTCATGTATAGCTGTTGTTTTATTTCCAGAGTTGTATATTCTTAGAGATATTGGACTGGTAGATGTCGAGATTTTTATTCTTCTGTTGTGCCTCAGTTGAGGAGTTTCTTATCTATTTCTATCGTGCTACATTCTACCTTAGTTGTGATTGAGTTGTACCTCTGTGTTGGACTCCTTTTGGAGAGTATTTCATGTTAGCTAGTTATAGTTCTTGACCTAGGACAGCGTTCTACCGCCGACACTGCGGCGTAGGCTGGGCGCTGTTACGTACTCGTACCCTCACGGCGGGTGCGGGTCGTGACACGTCAATCAATTCCCTATGGAGCCCTTTTTTTACAATTTATAGTTCTACACCATAATATTAGACCTGAAATAAAATCTACCTGTATACTAACTACCAAATCAAACTTCTTCGGCTTGGTTTGTGATTGCTTACTAGGAGCTGCTTTGTCACGGACTTGGTGTCTTGTGTGTAACATTATGCTCTTTTTCCACGAGAGTGGTCCAAGGCTGTTTGGTAACAACTTATCAAAAAATTTCCAAAAATATGGTTCCATTTTGGGGCAGATCAGCCTCCTACTTGCTGTCAAAAGCTGCTTTTTATTGTGGCCTTTAGAACAGCAGAAGAAATCTCAAACCAAGCCTTAATATTCCACAAACCTTTCATCAACCTCCTAGATACTACGATATTGTTTAGATAATGACAATTGCCCTTAGTGACAATTTGCTCATCTCAAGCTAAAGAAGCTTTATTTTTCCATCCAACAATCTGTTAAAATTCTAATAGTGATAATAAGCAGTTTTTTTTAAGTTCACAGCGGAGGTAACAAGCCTGATTCAGATCAGGTTCGCCATGTGCAGCAGCAGAAGATTGGAAGTATAACAAGTCATGCCGTAAGTAATACATAAAAGATGAATAAACAACCGAATTTACAGCTGGAACAAAAGATAGAAATTAAAAATCAGCTCAAATGAGCCTACTTAGCCAAGGCAATTGGTTAAGTGATTGAACCAGCTCAGCTGGAGCTACAAGACACCTGAAAAACCAAATAAGGTCCAGTTGAATCTCATTAAATCAAGTCCTACTTTGGCATTTAACTCCCATAGTTTTATTTTCTTTTTTGGGAACCAATCTAGTAATATTCAACAAGGAGAGGGAACCTAGTTTCCTAGTTATAGGAAGCCACCATGGTTTATTTATTTCCTCCAATAGGTTGATAAGAAAGTTTATGCCTTCTTGACATTAAATTGGTTACATAGAGATTTGATTTGTGTTTCTTGTCATCTTTTACTATAGTCAATCTTAAAGCTTTTCTGCAAGTTGTCAAATTGCACCTAAGTCTCATGGAAGGCAACATTGATTTAAAAAAACAAACAGATGATCAGAACATAATATACATGTCTTGTTCATCTGAAATGAAATGCATACCGGAAGTATGGAGAAAGTAATGTTTCATGGCATCAAAAACAAATACTTAAGTAGGTCTAAGTGGATAATAACGCAACAAACATAAAAATTGATATCACGACAATTCAGCTGAATCAACTCTAGTAAGGACTACTCTCTTACATCAGTAACTTCCATATAAGAACCTAATAAGAAATGCCATATCGGGAGGAAGCTAACCTACTGAGAAGATTTAACCGTGAGGAAAAAACAAGCGTCTATATAATGGCAAGACTTGAACACTCTACCCCCAAAAAAACTGTCACCTCCGTTTCCCGTATTTCGTATTAATACTCGTAATCGGATTTGGCATGTATTTTATTTTCTCGACTTGTAGAATTTTGAGTTTTCTCGTATTTTGGGTTTCGGCTCGGCTCGGTTTTAATTGGTTTGGTTTGAGTTGGTTTGATTTTAAAACCCCACGGAATACTCTAACCTATACTCCACCCTCATTCCACCATAACCCACCCTCATTAATATCGCCACCAACCTTCTCTCTCCTCATTACTCTTCCATTAATTTTCTATCATCTTCTTCCTTCTTCCACACAACACTCCACCCATAGGCAAGTGCACCTTGCCACCAAATAAGCATCACATTTTATTTGTCCATTAGCTAGATTAGGCCATGGAGAACAATATTAGAACTTGGCATTTTATAAATTGGAGCTTCCATTTTTCTAGATCTAGATTTTAACCATTTTTGGAAATTCTTGGTTTTGATCTATCAAACTTCAATTTTTGCTTGTTTTGATGCTTCTATGTGGAAGAAAATTCAATTTTACACAAGTTAGAACTTTGAAAATCCAAATTTCGTTTTGATTTGGCCAAGATATGAAGAATTGAATTTTTGGTGTTCTTGATGCTTCCTTTCGGCCTGGAGAAGAAGACTTCAGCTTGTGCTCTTTAGCGCAGTACTGAACTGCGCATCCTCCTCTCGGCCTGCGCTCTTTAGCGCCAGGCAGAACGCGCAGCCTTCCTCGGCCAGCGCTCTTTAGCGCTGGCTGACCAGCGTAGCTTGCGCCCTTGGCCTCTGCGCCACCGGCCCCTGCGCCCTTGGCCCCCTGCGCCATCGCCCCCTGCGCCCTTGGCCTCTGCGCCACCGGCCCCTGCGCCCTTGGCCCCCTGCGCCATCGCCCCCTACGCCCTTGGCCCCCTGCGCCATCGTGCCCTACGCCATCCATCCCCCTGCGCCATCGCCCCCTGCACCCTTGGCCCTCTGCGCCACCGGCCCCTGCGCTATCCATCCCGCTGTGCCCTTGGCCCCCTGCGCCATCGCCCCCTGGGCCCTTGGCCTCTGCGCCACCGGCCCCTGCGCCATCCACCCCCCTGCGCCCTTGGTCCCCTGCGCCATCGCCCCCTGCGCCCTTGGCCTCTGCGCCACCGACCCCTGCGCCATCCATCCCCTGACGCACTTGGCCCCCTGCGCCATCCATCCCCCGGCGCACTTGACCCCTGCGCCATCCGCCCCCTCTGCGCAACCCACTTGCCCATGATGGTTTGGTTTATTTCTTGGACTTGGCTTTTCTTTTGTGGGTTGGGTTTTGAGATCTTGTTCCACACAGCACGACTATCTTGACCCAACACGACCTGGCATGGTTTTCGATGATTTTGTTTATGACTAATGTGATTTTCCTGATTCTGTGAAGTATGATTTTAGTACCTCTGATCTTCTTAATAGTGACCCGATGGGGTACAAACTTGACTTGTAACCTGTGATTCATGATTTATCTCGGTAACCAGATAACTTGATAGTGGCCCATGGCGGCGCACTCTTGACTCGTAATTTGACTTGACTTGATGCCGTTGCGATGGCTAACTTGACTCTTGTAATTAACTTTGACACCATGGGTGTTCCTGCTTGCTTGCTTGTGCAATCCCCTTGTCGTGTCTTGCATCATGTCTAGGACGTGACTTCCTGGGTACCACGGCCAGGGATTCACGCTAATATAGATTAGGCTAATGATTAGATCAAACTAGAACATGGAGAATTTCCAGTCACAGGCAATCTCGTTATCTGGGCGCCTTAATTGGACTTGTAGCTTGCCAACGAGTAGAGCACATTTCCAGCACACTGTCATGTGTTGCACCTCTAAGTCACCTAAGGGTATATCGTCTCCTGGGCAATGTACCCAACCATACTCTCAACCCGCGGAAGGATAACTGGATAGTCTACAGGACTTGGGACTGGGAAATTCTTATTGCATCTTGTTAGTAATTAGGCTTGTGATAACCCTAGTTACTTAAAGTAGTAAGCCGTAGTAATTGCTTGGCCGCTTGTGAATGGATGGTGTCCAGCCTGGTCTAAGTCTCGTCTAAGTCCCTATACCTGGTACTCCTGTACATGATTGTTTTACTTATCTTAAACAATAAATGGATAGGGACAAGTGTTATTCAGGCGAAGGGTTACAACCCCGGTCCTTGTTTGGTTTACGGGTTGTAATCTGGCTCCCGAAATGGTTCCATGTCCCTAGTCGTTTATTATCCTGCTGTACTTTTATTACCTGTACTTTTCTTCCATTTTCTTATGTTCTGATATGCTGGTTTTGTTCTTATTTCGTGGCCTCCTTTGTGGCACTTGCTCTTTCTGGGGTTTGACCCAGCTGGTTTTGTGTGACCAGATTTCGGAGCAGCACCCGAGGATCTACCGAACCTCCAGCCCGATGGTGGCTACTAGAAGGAACCCGGGCTACGAGTGGGTTTTTTATTTTGTTTCGCTCACTCTACTGTAAATTTATTCTTTTGAGGCGTTTAGCCGACGAGCACCTGTTAGCTCGATGCATATTTACTTACTGTCTGCCTACGGGCTGTAAACATGATTAACAAATCCTAGGGTTGATCATGTATGACTAAACTCTTGCTAGTCCTCGCATTTTGTACGACTAGCTTCATGATCAACTGAATATATAATATTTGGGACGCCTTTTATTGTATATTTGGTGGTCAAACATCTTGTAACTATATTACTTGCTTGAGATTGAGACAATAGGCTTGACCTTAAGAGACCATTGGCTTGTAGTAAACCCTCATATCTAGACAGTCGTGACCGTATAGCGAGGTGGATTCCATTTCAATATACGTAGCTGGCTATGTTCGCCCCCGCTCTCCAGTATTCTGGTTCTGGGGCGTGACATGGTTTAAGTGGTGGCCCATGCAGGTCTCGGCATTCAAGAAATGTGAGGGTTTACCGAATAGATATCTCAATCAGTACTCGTCCTTGATCTCCGTTCATATCCTCTGAATCTCTGGAATCTTGACTTGATCACATGCCTGTATCGTTGATCTGTCCTGGTTCTTCCTTATTGTTTTCTATGTCATTTTCTTCAGCGGCATTGTTCATGAACCAGCCGATCAGCAAGACGGAGCAACTCTCGCGGACCAGCAGCCCGGAGATCAAGCCCAGCACTCCAGAGTAGCCTCCAGAGTTGTGCCTACTGGAGGAGAGCCCCCAGTTCAGCCCGTTCAGCATGTCGAGCCGGATGATGGCACTTTGGTAGGTCTCATCAGGACCTTGATAGCTTCCCAAGATCGCAGAGGAGACGCCTTGCACCAGGTAGTGGTAGATGCTTTGTGTCACGACCCGCACCCATTTTTTTTTTAAAACAGATACGAGACGTGTCCAAGCCAGCCCACGCCGCAGTGTCGGCGGTAGAACGCTGTCACGGCCATGAAGATCAAAATCACAAATAATGCTCATTCACATAATTAATTTAATTTACAATGATCACAAGTTTTACATTTATAGAAAAAAAATAAACTTGTACAAATAAATGAATGACTATAAGTCAACTATCTAGCTAGTCTCTAGGTTTTTGTCTGCAAGCGTTCCCGTCACTCCCCAAGCTAAGTGAATCCAAGAATAACCTGAAAATGTTAGTTTCCAGTCAGGAATGGAACGAGCACAATTCACTGAATGCAATTTCAAATAAAGAAAATGACTATAAAACAAAGGTTAGACATCAATCATGAGTTTTGAAAATAAACAGTAAATACGAAAAACCAATAATAAATAGACACAAAATACTTTCCCCAACTGTTAGAAGTACCTTTGATATGTGATCGGTCTCGGGACAATTATGCGACACGGTCTAAAGTTACACGGTCTACAGTTACACGGTCCACAGAAAATATGGCAGTAAAGAAACACAATCTACAAAATAATAATCACGATCTACACAGTTTAAATGCAGTAATAATCACGGTCTACACTGTCTACTTTGCAATAAATAAATCACTGTCTACACTGTCTACAAAAAATAAATAAATTACTGTCTATACTGTCTACAAGAAATAAATGCAACACGGTCTACACGGTCTACACGGTCTAAGGTTAGATCACACATCGTTGGTACTTCTCATTCCCGACTCAACAATTTATAATAGAAAATAATCTCATAACCAATGACTAATCAATGAAATATAGTAAAGATCAATATCGAAATACAGACAATAAACTGTACTCGCCTGTGGTCCTTTGCTGGTGAAACCGACAATCTGAACTACTCAATGTGCCACTATAGTCAAAACCCGTACAACAGTCCCCGGAAGCTGAAATAAACAATACCAATGATCTCAGAATAGTCCAATTAGCTAGGATTGCCTGTCCTTACGTCCAATTCTGGACACAGGGGCAAAACGGTAATTTTGGGCAAAAACGATATCCGCCATTGGACCCGCTTTGCACCGAAAAGCGTGCCAGAGTCAATGGTCTCTAAAGTCGTCAAACTATATGTCTACGAATCCAGTTTTTCGATACGAACCCGACCGTATGTCCAGAGTTGGATTCCGGCGGGCCGTGCATAAAATCACTCGTTGAGTGAGACCGTGGGGCCCGCAAAACGACGTCGGATTCAACTGTTTCAGAATTGGACCAAACTTGGCATACAGGACCAAAAAAATGATACGGTTCTGTTGGCGCAAGTTTTGTCTCGATCTGACGAGCGTGCACAAAGTAATTAGAGAATTTGCAAAGTGCACGATACGATAAATTTCGACGAATACGCATCAAATTCGTCGCGCACACGCGACCAATTTAAATTCCGCCAAAGCCCACACGACGACGAAACCGTTACGCAGCTTTCGATGCTTACGGTGCGCGACCACATCGCCCGGAATGGCGGGACGCATGTCGAGTGGAACAATTTCTATGTTTTGAAAACAGATTTTTTGTCAACTTTGAAACGATTTTAACCGGGATTTAATAGATGAAAAATAAAAGTAAAAGAGAGGTTTCGAACTCGTATAGGTTGTCTAAAACTATCTTCAAATAGAATCACAAAATCCTACATGGATTGGGAGAAAACTGTCCGTGAACTAGAGACCCTGGACTGGTTTTACTGTCTTGTTTCGACAAATTTTTGTCGAACTTTGTTTCGATTTCCTGGCCGATCTAGCGCATCTACACAAAAAGTAATTGAAAGAAAGTGAAGGCGTATATATTGGCTTCGTACCAGAGTTGGAAGATCGGGAATCGGTTGAGAGACGAGGCGGAAAACTCGTCTCGAAGTCGAGCCTTCGACAGCACATTGCTGCTGCTGTCTGTTGCTTCTGCGCGCCGCGCGCGTGCGCGCGCTGCCTCAGCGGCCTCAGCCGCGCGAGGTGGTGGCGCTCAGCCCCACGCATGCGCGTGGAGGGGGCGCCCAGGTCTGGGTCGACGGTGCGTGGGGTTGGTTTTAGGGTTCGAGATTCGACTCTTTTCCGCCGCTTTCCTCTGTTCTGTCTGCCTATTAATCGAGTACAAAAGGGGGGGAAGAAAGCCGCTCGGGCTGGCTAATAAGGGGTCGGGTTGGGCCCGACTTTGGGCTGGCTGATATGGCAGTCCGGGTGCCACTGCTGTTCATTCTTCTTCTTTTTTTCCTTTTCTTTCTATTTCATTCTTTTAATATATATACTTGTATATATATATATATACGTATATACGTATACATTTAATATATATTCATATATACACACAATTACATATTTAGGTATTCATACACATATACGTATATATTTTATCTATATGTATACATGCACCCATATATAATATATATTTATACATATACACTCATAAGTACCTATGTATATATATACATATATATATATATATATATATATATATATATATATATATATATATATATATATATATATATATATATATATATATATATTTTTTATATATACACGCTTATACCTATATTTATAATATATATTTATATACAAATACCCATATACAATATATTTATATTTGTATATAAATACGCATACGCACATATACATTTATGTATATATATACACATAAATACACACATACAATATATACATATATTTTTATTTATCTACTCTATATATATATATATCTACTTTAAATTACTAATTCTCTTTCTATATTCATTTGCTAGAAGACGGGAAACAGCTAGTAATAACTATGTATTTATATATATAATTAATAGCAATAATAATAATAATATCATAAATAAAATACTTAATATGCAATATTAAATATTCCGCTATATAATTGATCACTAGGCAATAAAATGGACTGCCAGTACGTATATACACTTCTGTCTACCTACATGGACGTTTTTGGTCTCACTATATGCCTGTTTAGGCTTGAGCTTGGTACGGGTCCAGTTCGGGCTTTTCGGTACAACCGGGTCGCTACGAAGTCAATAAATTTAATAATAAATAATTAAACTATTTATAATGGCCATGCTATAACTTGGCCTGGTTTTCTTAGTTAGGACATCACTATGGCTCAGCCTTCCCCTACCATGACTAAACACTAGTCAAAGCACGCCACTGAGCTATCCGTGCCATGATTCCTAGTCACCTTGTACTCAAAACTCCATCATGGCTAAAATCATCTATCGTAATAATCAACTATTTAATTATTTATAAAGTTCTAAAATCACTATTTAAATCAAATAAATAATAATAAAAATATTTTAAAAATTTCCAGGAAGGGAGGCTACAAATCTACCACCTTAAAAATAATTTCGTCCTCGAAATTCTAATTCATAACTATTCTTTAAAATTCGAAGTTTAGTATTTCCTTAATCTCCTCAAATTTAATTTCTCAAAATAGTTGTATTCTCCTTCTAACCATTTTGTAACTACGAAACTCCGAGGACTTCTACCCACATTTGGTCATACTAATCCTCAAACTAAAATCTCAAAATCTTCTAACTGGTTGCTAACAACCTACCAACAAATACCTAGGCATATGGTATCTATAATCCTCTCGTATCTATCAAGTAACCCAAAAATTAACAAACAACAATTTTACACAAGCAGACTAAGAAATATAAATAAATTCTAATTAGCATGATTATACGTCGCTCTGCAATAGGAAGGACAGGAAGATAAGGAGAAGTAATCAAGAGTAAGTATGAAGTTCCAGGGCGGTAAAGAGTACCTAATGATGCAAATAGAATGGAAGTCTATGAGCCAAATGGCTTATTTGCTAGATTGTGCTACTCTAGTCTAGTCGCTTCCTAAATCGAAGAACTCTCTTCGTTTCCTAGAGGGGCTTGCAATCCATGCAATACATAAATTCTGTTCTCAAAATTTTATTCGAACGAGATTTCATAATGGAACGGAATTTGAAAACTCAAGATTGTGATTCTTTTCCGTGGTTATTTAAACACACGAGCAAGGGATGACTGCAATACAAGATCGGATCGCAATTTCCAGGTAGTTGAAAATAAGGGTTACAAATGACTTCGTATTCTAAGAGGTGGGGACTACATAATAGGTATGGGGACCTATTTAATGGGTTTCCTATTTGGATATTACTCGTTGGTTGGATGAACCTTGGATCTCAACCTATATGGGCTGAACATGATTCCATGATAAACTATTTCTACTAGGTTAGGGTAACCTAGAATAGGTTTCTACCCAAGGGGTTGAGCTAGTTGCTAGTCAGGTTGGTTAGCTGGGTCCCTAACGCTCAAAATGTGCCTTCGGTGACTTTGTGTTTAAGGAGCACATGAGGCCTCAAATGGGTGGCACACTAGAGGCATGTGCGTAGTGGGCTTCGAGTAGATCACCATCACCTATTGGGTCGAAAGGTTCGAGTCGAGGTTGAGTCTCTAACGGAAGTCTAAAAAAAATATACCGATATTATAGTATAGGGTTATAGCTAGTCCTTTTAACCTGAAAGTCGTAGCACAAAAATAGAGTACAAGGGGAATAGGTTTGAGTGAGACATGATATACCTAGATGAAGGTGGGCTCGTCTAGGTCTTGCATATGAAATTTGTTGGGAGGTAATAACTGGTCTGTGCTCCGAATATTAGTGACACGGCCGGGTACACAAAATGATCTAAATGAAAAGTGGTAGTCCATGGGGTACTAACATTCATTCTAATGGAAGTTGTTCTAATCACTCGAAAATCCTGGTATATCCTAAATTTTGAAGGCTTACCGTCTTCCCACCTTAGAAACTAGGACATGGATTTAGGAATATCGAGGTTAGAAGGATTCTAAAATCCGTATACTGTACCTCGACTCTTGTTAATAGAAAATAAGGCATGGCGTATCGGGATACGGTAGATATAAGTTAAGTCAAGGTTCGTTCCTCAATAAATGGAGAACGAGTGTGTACAATGACACATGGTCGATAAAATAGATTGACCTACTCGTCCACAGTATACAAGAGTTATCAACGGGGTAACCAACCCTAAGGCACATAATCTAAAAAGATTTCTAACAACTGAGTTGTGAAACTCTAGTTGTGTCAAACATGTCAGACTATTGTCATAAGGGTTCTAGTGGTATGGGCTGTAGTGAGCATGCATTGTTGTTGACAACTGGTATATCACAATTTGACAGGATATTTAATCTATGGTATTAGCTAAGCTAGTGAATGTGGTGTTCCAACACTAGTTAGGTCTTAATATCAAAGTTTACATAACTAGGATAATATTTTTTGGAAACCAATCTCGGGATGAGTATCAACTATAGTCACGGTAAATGATTGTCCTTACCCTTGTCTATTCATCTCCGGTCTAATACTGTGGGCTTTGGTCGAGAAGAGTTTGGTTAAGGCCTAGGGGTTGCTAGTCAAAGCAAGCTTCGTGCGAATAATTTGAGGCTCACGACATTTGGTCTCTGGAGAATAGGTAGTCTCCTAGGTTGGCATTTGGTCAAGGGAAAAGATCCTAATCATTCTCGGACTCCAATGACCAGACGATCAAGATGATAGGTTTAGCGTCGAAGGGAGGACGAGTAACTCAAGGCAAGGTTCCAGTCACAGAGCTGGCCGATGGTAGCTACACTTGCATATACAACTATCATAGCCATGGGAATACTCTGTATCTATCTATCAATTACGAGCTTCTGTCTTTCTAAATCAGTGAAAGACAAAAATAATAAAGAGTTCAAGAAAGATGTTACTGAATACAATTACGTGATCCAAAAACGAACGTATAATTCAAGAAAAATTTGTCAAAGCAGTCGCGGATGAGATCCTAGACACCTATATATTTCCATCCACGTAGTGTAATTAAATGAAGAGCGAACCAAATGCATCATGGCTGATCAGACCATAATACACTGATTCTGATTAGACAATAAGTTAGCAGGCGTCCCCACTAAACATATGTCTTGAATCAAGCTCGAGAATAGTGTAAGCTTGCAAATCTAGGCTGTAATAGCAGTATTGGTCAAGATAGTCAAAATACAAATATGCGAGATTTTTGAAAGAAGGTAGAAATAGTTCGAATTTTGTGAGAATCAAACCTTACCTGATGTTCTTGCTTATACAGTCATCCTACTATCTTCTTATTCATAAGACCTTGGTCAACCAATGGGTTATGGACTTCTAAATTCCATATTCCAGGTAAACCTATTAGTTTCAGTTAATTCTCTCGTCAATAGGGCACAAGGACCGCGGAATGCTAGGTTGGGAGGCATGCTACTCAACTTGCAGAACTTCCACTAATATTGGCTTTGGATCTCAAGGATCGTACAGGGCATTTCCCTATCCTCCATTGTATCCTAAACTTGTAATCACGTCTGAAGTTATTTCACCGAGGACTACGCCTCGCCCGTATACTCGGGCTGTGGTAAACCCTTGGTTTCGTAACTCAAATATGATACGAAGTCAAACACTTCTTAACCCTACCCAATATCGGCGATCAAAGAGAGGACCACTAGCCATAGTTTTGGCAATATCCCATCACCTATATTTTCTTAACTAGTTTCACCTCTAGGGGTTGTGTCTCGCCAGCGCGCTACTGGCTGCAGTGATTCCCTAGTCTCCAAAATTTAAATAAATGGCGACAGTGCGCTGCTGTCCTGCCAGTATGAGTTAACTAACATTCTCGTAACTATATCTGTAAATAAATCCCTGAGCTTCTAGAGATTCAAACAAGTTGACTATGAAATAAGACATAAATATTTGTCCTATCAGTCACAATCTTTAAAATAACAGATTGCACAGGGAGGAATAAACTGAAGACAAAGAACTACAATCATTCTGGTATCTCTTTCATGTGTATTCGAACCATGGAAGAAAATTTTTGGATCAGTCTACCTCGAGATTTGTATTTGAATAACCGAATCAAGAATTATAAACTATTCCCTTACGGCAAAATAGGATTTTAATTGGACAATTCAGACTAAGATATGGTGACGATATCCAAGGAGGCAAGAGAATGAATTGAATAATCTATCAAGGCTAGATCATTAATTCTATGAAGCCCTGCCTTACCAAGGGAATAAACTATCCAAATTGGATTACATCGTCGTATCAAGAGATAATAATGTACCTATAAGGATCTGATAAACTATCAAAATTAATAACTCCTTATCTACATTGCATGGCCTAGACTACCCATTGGTAAATTTGTATAAGGGACTCCTAGTCCTAGCCATTCTCGTAAATTAAATTAATTTCTAATTCGTGAATGAGCATTTATAGTCGCAGGCTCGCAATAGTACGACTAACTTAAGTACTATCACGAGTTCGCATGATTTGCAAAGACTAACCTGCATGGGCCACCACAAAAACTTGTCACGACCCGCACCCATTTTTTTTAAAATAGATACGAGACGTGTCCAAGCCAGCCTACGCTACAGTGTCGGCGGTAGAACGCTGTCACGGCCATGAAGATCAAATTCACAAATAATGCTCATTCACATAATTAATTTAATTTATAATGATCACAAGTTTTACATTTATAGAAAAAAATAAACTTGTACAAATAAATGAATGACTATAAGTCAACTATCTGGCTAGTCTCTAGACTTTTGTCTGCAAGCGTTCCCGTCACTCCCCAAGCTAAGTGAATCCACGGCTAACCTGAAAATGTTGGTTTCCTGTCAGGAATGGAACGAGCACAATTCACTGAATGCAATTTCAAATAAAAAAAATGACTATAAAACAAAGGTTAGACATCAATCATGAGTTTCGAAAATAAACAGTAAATACGAAAAACCAATAATAAATAGACACAAAATACTTTTCCCAACTGTTAGAAGTACCTTTGATATGTGATCGATCTCGGGACAATTATGCGACACGGTCTACACGGTCTAAAGTTACACGATCTACAGTTACACGGTCTACAGTTACACGGTCTACAGTTACACGGTCTACAGAAAATATGGCAGTAAAGAAACACAGTCTACAAAATAATAATCACGATCTACACAGTTTAAATGCAGTAATAATCATGGTCTACACTGTCTACTTTGCAATAAATAAATCACTATCTACACTGTCTACAAAAAGTAAATAAATTACTGTCTACACTATCTATAAGAAATAAATGCAACACGGTCTACACGGTCTACACGGTCTAAGGTCAGATCACACATCGTTGGTACTTCTCATTCCCGACTCAACAATTTATAATAGAAAATAATCTCATAACCAATGACTAATCAATGAAATATAGTAAAGATCAATATCGAAATGCAGACAATAAACTGTACTCGCTTGTGGTCCTTTGCTGGTGAAACCGACAATCTGAACTACTCAATGTGCCACTATAGTCAAAACTCGTACAACAGTCCCCGAAAGCTGAAATAAACAATAACAATGATCTCAGAATAGTCCAATTAGCTAAGATTGCCTGTCCTTACGTCCAATTCTGGACACAGGGGCAAAACGGTAATTTCGGGCAAAAACGATGTCCGTCGTTGGACCCGCTTTGCACCGAAAAGCGTACCAGAGTCAATGGTCTCTAAAGTTGTCAAACTATATGTCTACGAATCCAGTTTTCCGATACAAACCCAACCGTATGTCCAGAGTTGGATTCCGGCGGGCCGTGCACAAAATTACTCGTTGAGTGGGACCGTGGGGCCCGCAAAACGACGTCGGATTCAACTGTCTCAGAATTGGACCAAACTTGGCATACAGGACCAGAAAAATGATATGGTTCTGTTGGCGCAAGTTTTGACTCGATCTGACGAGCGTGCACAAATTAATTGGAGAATTTACAAAGTGCACGATACGGTGAATTTCGATGGATACGTATTAAATTCGTCGCGCACACGCGACCAATTTAAATTCTGCCAAAGCCCACACGACGACGAAACCGTTACGCAGCTTTCGATGCTTACGGTGCGCGACCACGTCGCCCGGAATGGCGGGACGCACGTCGAGTGGAACAATTTCTATGTATTGAAAACAGATTTTTCGTCAACTTTGAAACAATTTTAACAGGGATTTAATAGATGAAAAATAAAAGTAAAAGAGAGGTTTCGAACTCGTATAGGTTGTCTAAAACTGTCTTCAAATAGAATCGCAAAATCCTGCATGGATTGGGAGAAAACTGTCCGTGAACTAGAGTCCCTGGACTGGTTTTACTGTCCTATTTCGACAGATTTTTGTCGAACTTTGGTTCGATTTCCTGGCCGGTCTAGCGCATCTACACAAAAAGTAATTGAAAGAAAGTAAAGGCGTATATATTGGCTTCGTACCAGAGTTGGAAGATCGAGAATCGGTACGAGGCGGGAAACTCGTCTCGAAGTCGAGCCTTCGACAGCACATTGCTGCTGCTGTCTGTTGCTTCTGCACGCCGCATACGTGTACGCGCTGCCTCAGCGGCCTCAGCCGCGCGAGGTGGTGGCGCTCAGCCCCGCGCGTGCGCGTGGAGGGGGCGCCCAGGTCTGGGTCGGCGGTGCGTGGGGTTGGTTTTAGGGTTCGAGATTCGACACTTTTTTGCCGCTTTCCTCTGTTCTCTCTGCCTATTAATCGAGTACAAAAGGGGGGAAGAAAGCCGCTCGGGCTGGCTAATATGGGGTCGGGTTGGGCCCGACTTTGGGCTGGCCTGATATGGCAGGCCGGGTGCCACTGCTGTTCATTCTTCTTCTTTTTTTCCTTTTCTTTCTATTTCATTCTTTTAATATATATACTTGTATATATATATATATATTCGTATATATATATATATATATATATACGTTTATACGTATACATTTAATATATATTCATATATACACACAATTACATATTTAGGTATTCATACACATATACGTATATATTTTATCTATATGTATACATGCACCCATATATAATATATATTTATACATATACACTCATAAGTACCTATGTATATATATACATATATATATACACGCTTATACCTATATTTATAATATAGATTTATATACAAATACCCATATACAATATATTTATATTTGTGTATAAATACGCATACGGACATATACATTTATGTATATATATACATAAATACACACATACAATATATACATATATTTTTATTTATCTACTCTATATATATATATATATATATATATATATATATATATATATATATATATATATATATATATATCTACTTTAAATTACTAATTCTCTTTCTATATTCATTTGCTAGAAGACGGGAAACAGCTAGTAATAACTATGTATTTATATATATAATTAATAGCAATAATAATAATATCAGAAATAAAATACTTAATATGCAATATTAAATATTCCGCTACATAATTGATCACTAGGCTATAAAATGGACTGCCAGTATGTATATACACTTCTGTCTACCTACATGGACGTTTTTGGTCTCACTATATGCCTGCTTAGGCTTGAGCTTGGTACGGGTCCAGTTCGGGCTTTTCGGTACAACCGGGTCGCTACGAAGTTAATAAATTTAATAATAAATAATTAAACTATTTATAATGGCCATGCTATAACTTGGCCTGGTTTTCTTAGTTAGGACATCACTATGGCTCGGCCTTCCCCTACCATGACTAAACACTAGTCAAAGCACGCCACTGAGCTATCCGTGCCATGATTCCTAGTCACCTTGTACTCAAAACTCCATCATGGCTAAAATTATCTATCGTAATAATCAACTATTTAATTATTTATAAAGTTCTAAAATCACTATTTAAATCAAATAAATAATAATAAAAATATTTTGAAAATTTTTGGGAAGGGAGGCTACACTTTGACCAGAGGCGGTCATCCAGGGAACAGCGCGGCCAACAGCTTTAAGCGCTTGAACCCTCCCTTCTTCGACGGCAGTGAAGATGCGATTGCCGCGGACGCTTGGCTTCAGGATACCGAGGTGATTCTGGAGGCAGCTAGAACACCTGAGAATGAGAAGGTGGCGGTAGTACGCCTATAATTGCTGGACTTAGCTTGTAGTTGGTGGGCGGCACAAGCCATAGGATTAATGGCACCCATTGCTTGGGCAGTGTTTAGAGAGAGATTCTAGACGAAGTATTTTGATGCTGTAGCTCGGTACGACCTACAGACGAGATTTACCAACTTGAAGCAAGGAGGGAGAACGATCGACAGTTATGCATCTGAGTTTTCTAGACTCAGTAGGTTTGCCCCCACCTTGGTGGCAACCGAGTTTGATAGGGCCCAACGGTTCCAGCAGGGACTGCATTTGGAGATCTTGTTAGCAGTCGAGCAGTTCGAGCACCAGACGTTCGATGCGGTATTGAGAGCAGCTAGGAGGCATGAGTACACCTCCCAGAGGATTGTGGATAGGACCGGAGGTAGGAAGCGGTCCCACAGTCAGATGCACCAATCATCAGCTCCAGCCCCGGCAGCTAGGAGTTTGACTATTGGAACTCCGAGACGGACGGCCTCAGTAACGTCGGTTCAGCATTCGACCCCGACGTACCCGCAGCAGCAGAAGCAGACTTCCGCGATAGGATGTTCTCATTGTGGGAAGCCAGGCCATGTAGTGGCGGATTATCGTAGGGCACAAGGATTGTGCCTGGCTTGTGGAGCGGCAGATCACAAGATAGGAGCCTGCCCGAATAGGGGTAGTTCATCCTCCTCCAACCTAACCAGTCCATCGGTTAGGGGACCAGCACCTATGCAGCAGCAGCAGTACCCGAGGCCATTGTTGCCTCAGGCCCAGGCGTTTCATCAGCAGAACCAGCAGCAGTATACCCAAGCCCAAGTGCAGAGAAGGCAGAGAGGTTTCCAGCAGAGGGGACCCACAGCTAGAGGACAAGGTCAGGCCATGATGATGACTATGGAAGAAGAAGTTGTACCAGGTAAGGTAGTGGCAGGTACTATTCTCGTCAACTCCTCTCCAGCATTGGTATTATTTGATTCTGGTGCATCGCATTCATTCATGTCTGTACGATTTGCGACACGGATAGGATTGGAGCCCGAGTCATTATCAGTGAGGCTTAATATACTTACTGTTAATGGTCTTGTGGGAGTAGATCGAGTGTTTTCCTCGTGTCGGATCGTAGTTAGCGGTAGAGAGTTCCCCGCTAGATTTATAGAATTCCCTATGGCAGACTATGATGTAGTCTTAGGCATGGATTGGTTGAGGAACCAGTATGCTAGGATAGACTGCCATGGTGGCAGAATTGTTTTCAGCATTCCAGGCGAGCCAGAGTTCTTATTTTCCAGAGGCGCAGTGGAGCCATCTTCCCCAGTGTTGCGGATGGCAGTAGCAGCAGAGCAGTTGCCCAGGATAGTTGAAGAGTTTCCAGATATCTTCCCAGAAGAACTTCCAGGGATACCGCCAGAGCGGGAGATCGAGTCACTATAGACCTGATCCCCGGAACCGCACCAGTATCAGAGCGAGTCTACAGGATAGCGCCTTCAGAGCTAGAGATTTTGTACAAGATGATTGAAGAACTCAGGACCAAGGGATTCATTCGTGCAAGTAGATCGCCTTGGGGAGCCCCGATGCTTCTTGTGAAAAAGAAGGATGGTACATCCAGGTTATGTGTAGATTATCGTACCTTGAACTCAGTGACAATCAAGAACAGATACCCTCTTCCGAGGATAGATGACTTGTTTGATCAACTCAAAGGGGCTTCAGTATTTTCGAAGATAGACTTACAGTCAAGATACCACCAGATCAGAGTCAGAGAGTAGGACATCCCGAAGACAGCTTTTCGATCTAGGTATGGGCATTGGGAGTTCCTTGTTATGCCCTTTGGAGCGACCAATGCGTCGGCTGTATTCATGGACCTCATGAATCGCATTTTTATGCCTTACTTGGATCAGTTCGTGATCGTGTTCCTAGATAATATCCTGGTCTACAGCAAGAGCGAAGCAGAGCATGAGCAGCATCTCAGAATCGTCCTCTAGAAGCTTAGAGAGCATCAGTTGTACGCCAAGTTCAGCAAATGCGAGTTCTGGCTCGATCGCATTTCGTACTTGGGTCACATCATTACTCAAGGAGGAGTGAAAGTGGATCCCCAGAAGATTGTGGCTATCGATTCATGGCCAGTACCTAGCTCAGTGGCAGAGGTTCGTAGCTTTCTTGGATTGGCCGGCTACTACCGGCGATTCGTTTCAGATTTTATAAGGATTTCAGCGCCGATGACCCAGTTGACCCGCAAGGATGTGCAGTTCGCTTGGACAGCGGAGCGTCAGGAATTATTTAAGAAGTTGAAGCGAGGTTTGATAACGGCTCCCATTCTTACACTTCCAGATGGGACCGAAGGATTCACAGTTTATTGCGATGCTTCAGGCAGAGGATTGGGGTGTGTCTTGATGCAGCATGGGAAGGTAATATCTTATGCATCACGTCAACTTCGTGATCATGAGAAGAATTACCCGACCCATGACTTGGAACTAGCAGCAGTAGTGTTTGCACTCAAGCTTTGGCGGCACTACTTGTACGAAGATAGAGTGGAGATATTTACAGATCACAAGAGCCTGAAGTATATTTTCACCCAGAAGGACCTTAATATGCGGCAGAGAAGATGGCTCGAGCTATTGGTAGACTACGATGTGGACTTACAATATCACCCAGGGAAGGCCAACGTTGTAGCAGATACGTTGAGCCGGAGAGCCGGAGTTTACCTCCTAACGGCGCAACCAGAGTTATTGGCAGATTTTCAGAAGATGGGAATTGAGGTGGTTCTTCCTACCAGTGTGGCATTGATGGCCAGTCTACAGGTTCAGTCCAGCATAGTTGAGAGAATCCGGATGGCGTAGTCTACAGATTCCAAGATTCAGCGGTTCAGAGCAGAGTGTGAGGCAGAAAGAAGACCAGAGTTTTGTATTCATGAAGATGGTACACTTCGGCACGACACTCGTCTTTGTGTACCTAGTGGAGATATCAGACAGGAAGTTATGGCAGAAGCTCATAGTTCGCAGTATTCTATTCATCCCGGTAGCACGAAGATGTACCGTGATATTCGTCAGCATTTCTGGTGGAATAGCATGAAGAGGGAGATATCCCGGTTTGTCTCTCGGTGTTTGGTTTGCCAGCAGGTTAAAGCTAAACATCAGAGGACCGCTGGACTTCTTCAGCCCTTGCCAATTCCAGAATGGAAGTGGGAGCATGTGACCATAGATTTTGTGACTGGATTGCCTAGATTCCTGGCTGGTCGAGATGCTATTTGGGTTATAGTTGACCGGCTCACGAAGGTGGCTCATTTTCTCCCATTCAGAGTTGGGCAGTCAACGGCTCAGTTGGCAGAGATGTATCTCAGGCAGATTGTCAGGCTTTACGGTGTGCCCGTCAGTATCACCTCGGATCGAAATTCAAGGTTTACGTTACACTTTTGGCGCAGCCTGCAAGAGAGTTTGGGAACTCACCTTCAGTTTAGCTCAGCATATCATCCGCAGACAGATGGCCAGTCAGAGCGCACCATCCAGACTCTTGAGGATATGTTGCGGTCATGTACACTTGACTTCGGTGGGTCGTGGGAAGATTATCTGCACCTGGTGGAGTTCTCGTACAATAATAGTTTCCAGGCCAGTATTCAGATGGCTCCGTTCGAAGCTCTGTATGGTAGGAAGTGCAGGTCCCCGCTAGCATGGGACGATGTCGGAGAGAGACAGATGCTCGGTCCAAAAATGATTGCCCAGA
Organism: Iris pallida; assembly: GCA_029216955.1. Taxonomy (NCBI): domain Eukaryota; kingdom Viridiplantae; phylum Streptophyta; class Magnoliopsida; order Asparagales; family Iridaceae; genus Iris; species Iris pallida. Next base: position 154,896 of record JANAVB010040219.1, on the reverse strand, counting down.
CAGTTGAAGTAGTCAGAAGAGTCAGGGATCATCTTCGAGTTGCCCGAGACCGCCAGCGACATTGGGCCGATGCCCATCGGCGTCCCTTAGAGTTTGCTATCGGTGACCATATATTCCTTAGGATCTCGCCTAACCGTGGCGTCATTCGCTTTGGCGTGCGGGGAAAGCTTAGTCCTAGGTATATAGGGCCGTTCGATATCCTGGAGCGAGTAGGGGATGTATCCTATCGTCTTGCTCTTCCGCTGTCGCTAAGTGAGGTGCATGATGTATTCCATGTGTCCAATTACGACGGTACGTCCCGGACCCGAGACATATCCTAGACCATTCGGAATTGGTTGTTGGTACCAACCTTTCATATGAGGAGAAGCCCGTGTCTATTTTGGACCGGAGGGAGAAGATACTCAAGAACAAGACTATTAGCTTAGTCCGTGTTGCTTGGGGTCATCACTCTCTAGGTGAGTCAACGTGGGAGCGTGAGGATGATATCCGATCGCGATATCCCTATCTGTTTGACTCGTAAGGTATAATGTCTTCCTTATGCCTTATGCTTTTCGTTTCTTGATTGTATGTATGATTGTATGATGGAGTTGCTTAGTGTAGTTGTTGGTGCTTAGTGTAGCTTGTCGTGGCAATCTCTAGCTCCTTGATTAAATTCCGAGGACGAAATTCTTTTAAGGTGGGTAGAGTTGTCACCCCCGTTTCCCGTATTTCGTATTAATACTCGTAATCAGATTTGGCATGTATTTTATTTTCTTGACTTGTGGAATTTTGAGTTTTCTCGTATTTTGGGTTTCGGCTCGGCTCGATTTTAATTGGTTTGGTTTGAGTTGGTTTGATTTTAAAACCCCACAGAACACTCTAACCTATACTCCACCCTCATTCCACCACAACCCACCCTTATTAATATCTCCACCAACCTTCTCTCTCCTCATTACTCTTCCATTAATTTTTATCATCTTCTTCCTTCTTCCACACAACACTCCACCCATAGGTAAGTGCACCTTGCCACCAAATAAGCACCATATTTTATTTGTCCATTAGCTAGATTAGGCCATGGAGAACAACATTAGGACTTGGCATTTTGTAAATTGGAGCTTCCATTTTTCTAGATCTAGGTTGTAACCATTTTCGGAAATTCTTGGTTTTGATCAATCAAACTTTGATTTTTGCTTGTTTTGATGCTTCTATGTGGAAGAGAATTCAATTTTACATAAGTTAGAACTTTGAAAATCTTGATTTCGTTTTGATTTGGCCAAGATATGAAGAATTGAATTTTTGGTGTTCTTGATGCTTCCTCTCGGCCTGGAGAAGAAGGCTTCAGCTTGCGCTCTTTAGCGCAGTGCTGAACTGTGCATCCTCCTCTCGGCCTGCGCTCTTTAGCGCCAGGCGGAACGTGCAGCTTTCCTCGGCTAGCGCTCTTTAGCGCTGGCTGACCAGCGCTGCTTGCGCCCTTGGCCCCTGCGCCCTTGGCCTCTGCGCCACCGGCCCCTGCGCCCTTGGCCCCCTGCGCCATCGCCCCCTGCGCCCTTGGCCTCTGCGCCACCGGCCCCTACGCCCTTGGCCCCCTGCGCCATCGCCCCCTGCGCCCTTGGCCCCCTGCGCCATCCATCCCCCTGCGGCATCGCCCCCTGCGCCCTCGGCCCTCTGCGCCACCGGCCCCTGCGCCATCCATCCCCCTGCGCCCTTGGCCCCCTGCGCCATCGCCCCCTGCGCCCTTGGCCTCCGCGCCACAGGTCCCTGCGCCATCCATCCCCCTGCGCCCTTGGCCCCCTGCGCCATCGCCCCCTGCGTCCTTGGCCTCTGCGCCACCGGCCCCTGCGCCATCCATCCCCCGACGCACTTGGCCCCCTGCGCCATCCATCCCCTGACGCACTTGGTCCCCTGCACCATCCATCCCCCTGCGCACTTGACCCCTGCGCCATCCGCCCCCTCTGCGCAACCCACTTCCCATGATGGTTTGGTTTATTTCTTGGACTTGGCTTTTCTTTTGTGGGTTGGGTTTTGAGATCTTGTTCCATACAGCACGACTATCTTGACCCAACAGGACCTGGCACGATTTTCGATGATTTTGATTATGACTAATGCGGTTTTCCTGATTCTATGAAGTATGATTTTAGTACCTCTGATCTTCTTAATAGTGACCCGATGGGGTACACACTTGACTTGTAACCTGTGATTCATGATTTATCTCGGTACCAGATAACTTGATAGTGGCCCATGGCGGCGCACTTTTGACTCGTAACTTGACTTGACTTGATGCCGTTGCGATGGCTAACTTGACACTTGTAAGTAACTCTAACACCGTGGGTGTTCCTGCTTGCTTGCTTGTGCAATCCACTTGTCTTGTCTTGCATCATGTCTAGGACGTGACTTCCTGGGTACCACGGCCAGGGATT
>JANAVB010040219.1:0-147500 GCA_029216955.1 Iris pallida | reverse complement strand
ATTTGCAATTTTAAACAATTTGAAATACTTGAACAATATTCTCCAGCAATTTTTCTATGATTGAAAAAAATGTGATTTGAATAAGTACGACTATGACCGGCTTGGGTTGTACAATAGTATCCTAGTGATATGATACAGCTTATCCCCGTGTGTAAGAGGGGTAAGCTCGCACAATCAATATACAATATGAGGGGTATTGGTCATAGACGCTACACTACTCCCCCAATCCCACAATCAATAATAATCAATATTTGAACTCTATGAGAGAGTTCCACAATCAATATTTGAACTCTAAGAGAGAGTTTCGTATAGCAATATGGTTTAAGCATGCAAGATAACAATTACTAAATAAATTGCCAATTAAACATAACCGTACTTGCCTTGGTTTGACTGGAATGAGGGAAATGTCTCCGAGATGAATTTCAGACTTGTCCTTGAAATCCTACAATCGAGAAGTCTACCTTAGAATCAATGTTGAACCATATCTAGGTGTGCTAGTTGAAATCTCTAAAACTGAACCCTAGTCAAGTTTTAAATATTTATTACCTTAATACAGACAAAATACAAATTATCGATGTGCGTTATAATTAATTACGAAGGAAAGATCAATTTTTTTTACTTTTAGGAAAAATCGTATTTATCGATTTATTTGGCAAAACTTTGTGATTTTATAATATATATAAAAATAGATTTCGAGAAAACGTGAATTTGTTAAATATTACAAACTAATTATTTAAGGTGAGAAAATCTTATTAATTTTCTATAAAATAATATTTATTTAATACTTTACACTCTCTAACGATCAAATCATCCAATCAGAAAATAAAGAAAATATCTACGCTATTACAGAACCACCAAAATAGAGACTGGGCTTATGCCCTTACAAACTTTTACATGAATTAAAATAAGAAGGAAAATATTAGTTAGTCTTGAACAATGTACTGCACTTTTAAATACTGAAAATAAAACTAATAAAATAAATAAATTAAAATCTTAAGAGTCCCAGACTTGGTCCAATCGTCATAATTTAGCTAATACCTCAACGTCCGGGTAAAACCGGTTTCGTTTGTATTTCGCTAGGGCTCACGGACCGGTACGGTCGTCGCCCAAAAATCTAATTAATAAATATTCCCGAAAATTTATTTATAAAATTTTATAAAATTTTTGGCACCATTCCCTCTATATTAGGGATAACCCAAAACTGGGAAATTTGCCAACAACACACAAATATATCCCAAACCAGGGAAAAATTCATTTTTTATACAAAAATACACCATAAACATATTTCCGAAACGTAATCGGAAAACCCGAAGTATAATCGACAATCCTGAAACTAAATCGGAAATACCAAAGCATTATAATTCGGAAAACCCGAATTAGAAAAATAACCCAAAAATAATTCCAGAAGCAATTTTCGAAGGATTCTCGAAAATTCCGAATCCATAACCACAGAAAACAAAATAAGTCCAGAACATCCCGAAAATCCGAAATAAGCAAGTTCCAGAAATTTCCGGAAAAATTCTCGGAAATTCCGAGAATGAAATCACAGAATCCATCAACACCAAAAACCCGAGTTTATACGGAATCCACGTTTACGAAAATTTTTCGAAACAAATCTCAGAAATCCCGAGATTCCGCGGAACATAAAAATAACCAGCATAGTTTTCCCGAGAAAACTCGAAATTTTCGAGATTCCAAAATCATAAACTTCACAGAAAAATCACAGAAAGCATTTCGGAAAATTCAAAATGTTACGTCTACAAATACCGAATTCCCGAGGGAAAATCGGGGACCAAAAATCATCATAGACATCACGACGGGAGGGACGAACTACTGTGTTTACACAAAAATTACCAAAAGCTTGATGACGGAATCCGAAGGGTAGCCTCGGACTCGGGACGACGCCTCGCCAGGGAACGGCTGCGCAATCCACACACGAGCACGGAGCACCAGCGGACAGAGAGATCACGCAGGGAGGGCGCCGGTGTCGAGATCGACGGAAACTTCAAAATTGGGTTAGGGCACGTTTTGGAAAGGTTGGGGAAAGTGGTGTGGAGAAAATAAAAGCATGGAGGAAAGCTTTAAATAGGTGAAGAAAGGGGGTTACCGAAGTCGAATGGCCGGTCGACCTTGATGGCGACGGCGGCGGTTACGGGAGGGGGTCGGCCGACGGGTTGGGATGGGAAGAGCCCCACGTTGGTTTGAGTAAAGGAAAGGAAACCAACTCATGTGTAATGAAGAGAGAGAAAAAGAGTTAACGAAAGTTTGCAAATGCCAATAATGAATACTTGCTGACAAGTGCATAAGTGTATGCTCCACTATAGAAACCCATTTAAACCCTCTCATTAAATATCAATATATGGGCTTAAGCCCATTAAAGCCCAATTAATATATAAAAGTTTTCCAACCCATCATATTAAGGCCCACCATCTATAGAAAATGTTTTAAAGCCCGATAACAATAAACTAATTTCAATTTAAAACCTTATTTAAAATAAAACATTTTAAAATATTTTTTTCTTTATATAAAAATTCCGTTTTAAAATAATTTCTTTAAATTAACTTCTTTTGAATGTAAACTAATTTTAATAAACAAATTCTTTAAATTGAGACTAATTTTTTTTAATTATAAACATTTCTAATTATATATGAAAAATAAAACTGGGTTTCACAAGCTTTCCTCCTTTAAAAAATTTCGTCCTCAAAATTTAAAGGGCAGGGTCAGGGTTTTAATCATGCAATCATGCCTGAAATCAGTTTGGACATCTTCCTTAACAGTCTTATGCCCAAGTAGGTTAACAATTCCAAACCTCATCTAATGCTATATATTCATCAATTTTATCCACTATTTAATTTACATTATTCCCTCCTTTAGAAATAATGTTATTCTCCATGATTACTAAATTCCTGATTCCATTCCTAAATTGCCAATCACCTTAAATTTTGTCTTCTATATTTTCAATCTTGAACACATCTCATATTCATGCAATATGTATTTCTCCTAGCTTGCTAATATATTTAATTTAATTCTATGATTTGATACTCCTAGTCTTTAATACTTTAATGTCAAGCCTTGGTGTCCAATATCATATCTAAAATCCTACACCACGTTTCAATATTCTGATTTGTCATGATCCATAAATTTTTATCATTTCTTTCTCATAGATGATCATTACTGTGATTTTAGACCATCATGTATATATCTTCATTTTCCTATTTGATCTCGAACTCTCTATGAAATCATGATTAAGCTCAAATCCTTTATTTGACTAAACTTTCTCAAAAATAAATCTTATTACATCTTTCTAACCAATCTTTCCATTTCTATTTTTTTCTGTAATATTGGCACCCTTCTATTCATACAATTCGTCATCCTCAAATATTTACATTTTAAGTCCAATATTTCTTGTTTCGATTATCCTTTATAGTTAATTCACCATGCACCTTCCTAGAGTGCATCTCTATGCCTAACATTGACAACCTTTAATCTTCAATGTCAAATTATTCACAAACTTTCCTCGATACTAATCACCATTGTACATTTTAACTCATATATATCCTATATATCATGCACTTACTTCATAAGGCAAAATCAGATTCGAGGCATGATTGCTAAATATAAAGATAAAATATAAACATGTTTAGAATCTTCTAGATAGAGTTTAGAATATTTTATTGTGATCAAAATCATTAGTAAACATCGAGGTATAATTTAAATAATCATAACGAGTTTAAAATTTTAAAATAAGATCAAATAAAATAGAAAGGTCATATAATACGACATCAATTTATTTGGGAAACAAAAGATAATGTAATTTTCCGAAATGAGGGACAATTTTCAATTTAAACTGGTATGAGGTATAGGAGTTTGTGACTCAGAAAGAATCAACAAGTTGTACGATTTTAAGATGTTGAGGGTGATTAAAAATAGCCATAACAAGAATATAATTCGATAGATCATTTCTGGAGGTGGAAGTAAGTACTTGGATACAAATCCTCAGAATGATTAAAGATAACCATGATATGAATATAGCCTTATTAATATTCGAAAATCAATTATTTTCGAAGTCACTTTGTTTCAAATTCATGCCTCGCCAGTGTGCACCTGACTGCAATAAATTTTTTTGACTCCATAACTTGAATAATTTAGTTTACCGAGTAATCTTCCAACTTTATCCATTTCATGGCTAAGCAAACATAGAACAAAGTCTCAATAATATTTGGAAACCTAACGATTACTTGTCATTATTTCAACTTAGAGTTCATGCCTCGCCAGTGCACAACTAGCTGCAGTAAACTTGCAGTTTTCCATAATTCAGATAAATGACTATCACGTAAATGTGCGGAGTCATGTTAGGTTGCTAAATATTTCCTCAGCTTTGTCCATGTGAATTTCAGAGGAATTTCAAAAATTCAAACGAGTTTAAAGTTCTAAACAGGATAGAAAATGTAGATGGCTGTTCTTCTGAGATCAAGGAATTTATCAAAATATGTGTTTGAGATTCAAAGACTGGAGCTAAAATCAAGAGGAGTATTTGTTCTCCTAATTTCTTTTCCAAAGATGAAACGATCAATCTTGATTTGAATAATTGAGTCAAACACTAGATAAGATAGAAGCATCACCGCTTTGGATTAAGTAAGAAAAACCAATGATAATATTCCCGACAAATCATTCAGGGAATACAAAAAAAAAAATTATTTTGAGAAGAATAATTTCATAACTAAGAAAAGTTAAAAATTTGAGAGAAGGTAAGTCTCATTGATTCAAGGAAATCAAATTAAAATTGTCTAGTAACGCCAAGAAATTAAATAGCTTTGGGACAGCTAAAAATCTCTTTGACTAAAGGAAATTTAACAATAGAATGGATTCAAAAATGTGATCAATTTTCTGACCATTCCTGCTTCATGATCATAGAATCTTTTTAGGCCTTGATTTGATCAAGAAATTGCATAGAGAGAGTAGGGTTTTAAGATGAGTAGAGGAAGTCAACATATGAAAATATTCTCGGTTTTTGGAAAAACATAGGAGATAACAATATTGAAATTGAAAATAACTCCTTTAGGAGAATCATGAACTAAACTAATTCATCTGGTAATAATTGACCTTTAGGCTTTATGGTCCCAGAATTTAGTTCAGAATTGATTTCGAGAAAGTCAATCAATTGGAAATAAGATTGGATATAATGGTTGTAGATATACATTAGGTAGATAAGAGTTTAATAGGGTTCCTAAGAGAATATTGAAACTCTTCATAACGAACGAATCAAAATTCTAAATAAAGGTAGAGAAGTAAGATTTGATCAACCAATGAAGAAGTTAAAATTAGGTTTGATAAAGAAGAAAAAGATTAAAAGATTCAATCTTATTCTAAAAAGAATATGAATCCTAAGGTATACTAGAACCTAGAAATTATGGAAGGAAATCATCTCGAAAGTCATGGGACACTTAAAGGTACAATCAGCCTAATCTAGATAAGGTTTAGGTACAAACACAAACAAGGTATCCTACGAATCTATAAACAGGTAAAAAATAATTTCAACCCTATAATGTAACATGGTATATATCATCTAAGTGTTCTAGTTGTTTCTAAAGTCTGTTTTCCTAAAGTCTCAACTATCCCTAGGTCAAGTTACAGAACTACGCGATGGTCTAGACTAAGTTGACTAGGCCAATTCACAGATCTGACCTGCATGGGCCACCACTAAAGACATGTCACGACCGAGTCCTAATGTTTTGGGTCGAATCGGATCATGCCCAGCCTGCACCATTGTTGGGACGGCGGCAATAAGCTGTATCCACTTGCAGGTTATCTCAACAACAGAATCTAAATTTGTCACAATTTTAATAATTCGAATATTTATAAAAATTTTGTTCAATATAAGAAAGATACAACTGATAATCAAAACTAAATTAACTATCTTCAACACAACTTTCTCTAAACTAGAAAAGAAGAAATAACATTTAAGCAGCCTGCTCATCAGTCTCGAGATCATCGTCTTCCAATTGGGACTCGGGTAACACCACAGGATACAGCTCAGGATCATCAATGCTTCCTAAAAATGTTGGGTCTCCAGTCAGGAGAGAGCAAGTACAATTATAAATATTTAACAATTCAAATAATAATGGAAATTTGCAATTTTAAACAATTTAAAATACTTGAACAATATTCTCCAGCAATTTTTCTACGATTGAAAACAATATGATTTGAATAGGTAACGACTATGACCGGCTTGGGTTGTACAATAGTATCCTAGTGATACGATACGGCTTATTCCCGTGTGTAAGAGGGGTAAGCTCGCACAATCAATATGCAATATGAGGGGTATTGGTCATAGACGCTATACTACTCCCCCAATCCCACAATCAATAACAATCAATATTTGAACTCTATGAGAGAGTTCAACAATCAATATTTGAACTCTAGGAGAGAGTTCCGTGTAGCAATGTGGTTTAAGCATGCAAGATAACAATTACTAAATAAATTGCCAATTAAACATAACCGTACTTGCCTTGGTTTGACTTGAATGAGGGTAATGTCTCCGAGATGAATTTCAGACTTGTCCTTGAAATCCTACAATCGAGAAGTCTACCTTAGAATCAATGTTGAACCATATCTAGGTGTGCTAGTTGAAATCTCTAAAACTAACCCTAGTCAAGTTTTAAATCTTTATTACCTTAATACACATAAAACATAAATTATCGATGTGCGTTATAATTAATTACGAAGGAAAGATCAATTTTTGTTTACATTTAGGAAAAATCGTATTTATCGATTTATTTGGCAAAACTTTGTAATTTTATAATATATATAAAAATAGATTTCGAGAAAACGTGAATTTGTTAAATATTACAAACTAATTATTTAAGGTGAGAAAATCTTATTAATTTTCTATAAAACAATATTTATTTAATACTTTACACGCTCTAACGATCAAATCATCCAATCAGAAAATAAAGAAAATATCTACGCTATTACAGAACCACCAAATAGAGACTGGGCTTATGCCCTTACAAGCTTTTACATGAATTAAAATAAGAAGGAAAATATTAGTTAGTCCTGAACAATGTCCTGCACTTTTAAATACTGAAAAAAAACTAATAAAATAAATAAATTAAAATCTTAAGAGTCTCGGACTTGGTCCAATCGTCATAATTTAGCTAATACCTCAACGTCCGGATAAAACCGGTTTCGTTTGTATTTCGCTAGGGCTCACGGACCGGTACGGTCGTCGCCCAAAAATCTAATTAATAAATATTCCCAAAAATTCATTTATAAAATTTGGGCATCATTCCCTCTATATTCGGGATAACACAAAACTGGAAAATTTTTCAACAACACACAAATATATCCCAAACCAGGAAAAAATCTATTTTTTTATACAAAAATACACCATAAACATATTTTCGAAACGCAATCGGAAAACCCGAAGTATAATCGGCAATCCTGAAACTAAATCGGAAATACCAAAGCATTATAATTCGAAAAACCCGAATTAGAAAAATAACCCAAAAATAATTCCAGAAGCTATTTTCGAAGGATTCTCGGAAATTCCGAATCCATAACCACAGAAAACAAAATAAGTCCAGAACATCCCAAAAATCCGAAATAATCAAGTTCCAAAAATTTTTCGAAAAAATTCTCGGAAATTTCGAGAATGAAATAACAGAACCCATCAACACCAATTACCCGAGTTTATACGGAATCCACATTTACAAAAATTTTTCGAAACAAATCTCGAAAATCCCGAGATTCCGCGGAACATAAAAATAACCAGCATAGTTTTCCCAAGAAAACTCGGAATTCTCGAGATTCCAAAATCAGAAACATCACAGAAAAACCACAGAAAGCATTTCGGAAAATCCAAAAATGTTACGTCTAAAAATACCGAATTTTCGGAGGAAAATCGGGGACCAAAAATCATCATAGACATCATGACGGGAGGGACGAACTACTGTGTTTACATAGAAATTACCAAAAGCTTGATGACAGAATCTGAAGGGTAGCCTCGGACTTGGGACGACGCCTCGCCGGGATATGGCTGCGCAATCCACACACGAGCACGGAGCACCAGCGGACAGGGATGTCACGCGGGGAGGGTGCCGCTGTCGAGATCGACGGAAACTACAAAATTGGGTTAGGGCACGTTTTGGAAAGGTTGGAGAAAGTGGTGTGAAGAAAATGGAAGCATGGAGGAAAGATTTAAATAGCTGAAGAAAGGGGTTTACCGGAGTCGAATGGCCGATCGGCCTTGATGGCGACGGCAACGGTTACGGGAGGGGGTCGGCCGACGGGTTGGGATGGGAAGAGCCCCACGTTGGTTTTGAGTAAAGGAAAGGAAACCAACTCACGTATAATAAAGAGAGAGAAAAAGAGTTAAAAAAAAGTTTGCAAATGCCAATAATGAACACTTGCTCACAAGTGCATAAGAGTATGCTCCACTATAGAAACCCATTTAAACCCACTCTTTAAATATCAATATATGGGCTTAAGCCCATTAAAGCCCAATTAATATATAAAACTTTTCCAACCCATCATATTAAGGCCCACCATCTATAGAAAATGTTTTAAAGCCCAATAACAATAAACTCATTTCAATTTAAAACCTTATTTAAAATAAAATATTTTAAAATATTTTTTTCTTTATATAAAAATTCCTTTTTAAAATAATTTCTTCAAATTAACTTCTTTTGAATGTAAACTAATTTTAATAAACAAATTCTTTAAATTGAAACTAATTTTTTTAATTATAAACATTTCTAATTATTTATGAAAAATGAAACTGGGTTTCACATTATCTAATCTTATTGAAGACATTAAAGAGACATCTACTGCTGGTAACACGGAAGAGACAGCCAAGCTTAAATTGGACTATCATGAGGCTATCCTCACCATAGAGACGAAAGAAAGAGACTATGTCAAGATGCAAGAACTTTATGACATAGAGAAGAAAAGACACTTAGTCACTGAACAAAGACTTATAGATATGACTGCTAAATATGAGGAGTCTTGTGCGATCTCTAAAAAGTTAGAGATCAAGTTAGGCAAATAGGTCATCTTTGTTACACGGCCTAAGATTAGTCCTAATACCAAGCGTACACCACAAAGGACTAAACCAAAGAAAGCACATAAGCAGCACGTTTCTCACAACCATGCTTTCACATACAGGTTTCCAAGAAAGCCACACAAGAATGTCAACACAGAAACAAAGAGCACAATTTCAAAAATCACATGTACATACTGTGGTACACATGGGCATATATCACAGTACTGTAGATCTAGAAAGCTCGTTAACACAAATATACTTACTTGGATTCCTAAGACTAATCATAATAGACCCTTGAAGAAATGGGTACCAAAGGATTCATCTACTCATTTTGTAGGTGGACCCTCAACCCACTCATGCTAAAAACAAGTGGTACTCGATAGCGGATGTTCGTGGCACATGACGGATGATGCTTTATTCGCTACGCTATAGATGAAGAAAGAAGAATATATTTCGTTCGACAACAATCTGAGAGGTGATATTATAGGTAACAACACTGTTGGTATGTCTCCCTGTCCAGAAATAAAAGATGTTTGTCTAGTCACAGAATTGAAACATAACCTATTAAGCATTAGTTATTTGGCTGATAATGGTTATGGCATCAATTTGGTGAAAGACAAATGTTCTATATATGAGATGTCTACTAGAAATCACGTATATGAAGGGATCAGGAAAGATAATATTTATGTTTTCTTTCTAGAACATACTAACAATGCAGGTAAAAATACCTAGTAACCAATCAGGATGAAAGATGGCTATGGCATATGAGGCTATGACATGCAAATATAGACACTATCTCAAGGCTATGCACTACAAAGCTGGTAAGAGGATTCCCAAAAATTACCTTCAAGAGAGATATGGTATGTTTGGACTATGAAAAGAACAAGGCAACTAGGTTATCCTTTAAATCCATCAACGCTGTAAACACTTTTAGATCTTTGCAATGGATTCATATGGATTTGTTTGGTCCTATTAGAGTAGCTAGTCTTGGCGGTAAACTCTACGCTTTTGTCATAGTTGATGATTTCTCTCGTTATACTTGGGTGTACATTTTATCAAACAAAATTGATACTATTTTTGAATTTCAAGTATTTTGCAAAAATGGTACAAAATGAAAAAGACTTCATGATTACTCGAATCTGAAGTGATAATGGTGGCGAATTCAAAAGTACTAATTTTATAATGTTTTGGGATGATAGAATATTACCACAAGTTTTCTTGTCCTAGAACTCCTCAACATAATGGTATTGTGGAGCGGAAGAATCGTACTTTAAGCGATATAGCTAGAGTCATGCTGAATCAACATAATCTTCCTAAATACTTTTGGGTAGAAGCTGTAAGTATAGCATTCCATGTTTTGAATATGGTGTTAATTCGACCTATATCGGAAAAAAAAAACCCTTATGAATTGTGGTTTGGAAGGATTCTAAACATTTTTTATTTCAAAGTCTTTGATTGTCATTGTTTTATCCTGAACACCAAGGACAACTTAGATAAGTTCGACTCGAAGCAGACAAAGGGATATTTCTCACGTATGCTGCCAAGAGTAAGGGATATAGAATTTTTAATAAAAGATCTATGGTTGTTGAAGAATGTATTAATGTTACTTTTGATGAGCTTAATAGTCATAGATCTACCGACAGTAATGATGAAGATGTACAAAGCAAATCCAAAGTACCTAAAGATACTGCTGCCTACGAAAGTTATCTGAAAAGTTTACCGAAAAAGATGAAATTCATACTAGACCATCCAGAGACGCTGGTAATAGATGATGTGTCTAAAGGAGTATGTACTCGTTCTTCTACTAGAGATATAGCAGCAAATGTAGCTGTTATTTCTCAAGTAGAACCTGAGTCAGTAGCAGATGTTTTTTTCTAAAGAGTTTTGGATTGATGCCATGCAAGAGCAACTTAATCAATTTGAGAGAAACTAAGTTTAGAAACTTGTTCCAAAACCTATTGGTCAATCGATAATCGGTACCAAATGGGTGTTTCGAAATAAACTAAGTGAGGATGGACACGTTCTACGCAACAAAGCACGTCAAGTTGCACAAGGTTATAATCAAGAAGAAGGGACTGATTATAACGAGACATATGCTCCTTTTGCTAGACTAGAGTCCATTTGAATGTTTTGTGCATTTGTATATTTTCACAATTTTAAACTTTTTCAAATGGATGTAAAAAGTACATTTTGAACGAGTTTTTGAAGGAAGAAGTTTTTGTGAAACAACCCTTTGGTTTTGAAAATTTTCAAAACCTGATCACATTTTCAAGCTGGGAAAAGCTCTTTATGGACTCAAACAAGCACCGCGTGCTTGGTATGAACGACTAAGTACTTTTCTACTTGAAAATAGTTTTTTAAAAGGAAGAGTTGATACAACCATGTTTATCAAATCTTCAGTTGACAGTATTTTACTTGTGCAAATTTATGTTTATGATATATTTTCGGTTCTACTAACAAAAAACTTTGTCAATATTTTGCTAAGTGTATGTAGAGTGAGTTTGAAATGAGTATGATGGGAGAGCTCAACTAATTCCTAGGACTCCAGATCAAACAACACTCGCAAGGAACCTTCATCAATCAAGTAAAGTACACGAAGGATTTACTAAAGAAGTATGACTTCGACAACGTAAAGCCTATCGGCATGCCAATGGCTACATCAACAGGATTTGACATTGATGAAAGCGGCAAACCAGTCGACCAGCGTAAGTATCGAGGTATGATTGGTAGTTTACTTTACTTAACTGCTAGTTGCCCTGATATAATGCTTAGTGTTTACATTTGTGCATGATATCAAGCTAATCCTACCTTAAAGGAACTTTTACAGTCGGCTTATGGTATCCTAAAACCACATCATTTGACCTAATTGGTTACTCAGATATTGAATTTGCTGGAGGCAAAGTAGACCGTAAAAGTACCAATTGTATTTGTCATTCCTAGCAAAAGTTTTAGTCTTTTGGTTTAGCAAGAAGCAAAACTCTGTACCCTTATCAACAACTGAGGCTGAGTACAACGCCGTAGGACGTTGTTGTGCTCAGATTTTGTGGATGAAGCAAACCCTATAAGACACACTACACTAAGAATCCTATTTATTGTGATAACACTAGCACTATTAACTTGACTGAAGATCGTTTCAATTCACTACAAAAATACTGTATTTTATCGACCGATTTTGCCGACGAAAAAAATAATGTCACTATTTATCGATGTATTATCGACTAACTAGCTACTGATTTATTATGTAAAATATAGTATAACAAAACGTCGCTAGTTTCGTCGGTAGTTAGTCGCTAATATATTAGCGACTACTTAGCGACGAATAATTCCGTCACTGACCTACTTTAAAACTTAAACAGCACCCTTTCTTTCCTATTCTCAAATTTTTAACCAAAATTTCTTTCCCCCCAAATTTTCGTCCAACCTCCTCCTCCGACCTCCTCCTCCTCGTCGGTGACCTCCCTCTTCGATCCCCTCTTCCTCCTCGGCGACCTCCTCCTCCTCCGACATCCTCCCCCTCCATTCCCCTCCTCCCCCACTGTTCCCCTCTTCCTCCGACCTCCTCCACCTCCGACCTTCTCCCCCTCGGCGACCTCCCCCTCCGTTCCCCTCCTCCTCCGACCTCCTCCCCTCCGATCCCCACCCCTCCGATCCCCTCCTCCGACTTCCTCCCCCTCCGATCCCCTTCTCCTCCGACCTCCTCCTCCCTCGACCCCCTCATGCGTGCTGCCCCCTCCTCCTTCCCCGACGACCAAAGCATTCCTCCTCCTCGGCCCCTCCTCCTCCTCCTAAGGTAATTTTTTTTAAATTTTTTACTTTTTTTTCATATTTTTGTTATGTGTTTAACATATACTTGGACACAAAAATTATGACATTGTAATTTAATTATGTAAATATTATAGCTAGGGTTTTGGACGCAGATATAGACACAGTGGAGTACCTAGGGTTTTGGATTCATAGCACTAGGTAAGGTTTTGGGTTTTTCGTAAATTATTCAAAATATATGAAATTGGAATCGGATATCCGAATATTTTCGGACATTAAGATATCAAATCCGTTAATATTGGATTATGATATAAGGATATCCAATTCCAATTTCGATAAGGCCAATACCGATATGATACGGTATAAGGATACGGCCGATGCCGATATGATACGTTATAAGGATACGACCGATACCGATAGGATACGGCCAATTTCAATAATTAGGCCAATACCAATATGATATGGTATAAGGATACGACCGATACCAATAGGATATCTGATTCCAATACTAATTCGATACGACCGATACAAAACCGATAGGCCGATACTAATCCGATACGGTAAAAGGATATGGCCGATATCGATATAATACGTTATAATGATACGGCCAAAACCGATAGGATACGACCAATTTCGATAATTAGGCCAATATTGATATGATACGGCCGATACCGATAGGATATCTGATTCCTATACCAATCCGATACGGCCGATACCAAACCGATAGACCGATACTAATCCGATATGGCCGATACTAATAAGAACCAAACGTGAAGCAGATCTTCATATTCAAAACATCTTCTTTCATCATTCTCAGAATCTCATGGCTTCCTCTACCAAAGCAAAATATAGAACCAAATGTGAAGCAGAACTTCATATTAAAAACACACACATACACCCCCTTCTCTAGATTCCTTCTCGATACTCATTGGAATGGTGTGATACCAATTTCGATATCACCGATTTTGATATCGATACTCATAGGAATGGTCTGATACCAATTTCGATATCGATACTCATAGGAATGGTCGATATTACCGATTTCGATATCGATACTCATAAGAATGGTCTGATACCGATTTCGATATTGATACTCATAGGAATGGTCCGATACCAATTCGATACTGATACTGTTAACCTTGGTTGTTATAATTAGGTAATAAATTAATTTTTACTTGTATTTACAGCATATATGGTACTTGGTGCAGAATTTGTTTGAACAATGAGTCGATACTTAGTTGACTGTTCGTGGATGTACAATCGGCGACATGAGAGCATGATTGGTTTGACGGATAATTTCAAGGCAGACGTCGAGGAATTTTTGAGATACGCCAGTAGCCAACCTTATTACATGGACGGAAGGCTCATAAAGTGCCCTTGTGTCAATTGTCGTAATATACCATTCAAAGAGGTAGAACTCGTGAGAGAGCACATATACAAGAAGGGTTTCATACTGAACTACAACGAGTGGACGGCTCAAGGAGAATCTTTGGTTCCGCAATATCAGTTCTCCTTCAATATGGAGGTGGAAGAGTCCACTCTTGGAGATCACTTCTAATATCAGCATCGAAACTTGGCACGTGAGTTGATATTTGATGCGGCTTGTGCCGATCCAAGTTTCGATCCGGAGGATCTGAATCCTGCTGCAAAAAAGTTCTATGATATGTTTAGCCATGCCGATACTTCGTTATATTCGGGTTGTGATTCTCATTCTGTCCTGCCGGTGGTGATGCGGCTGTTGAACCTCAAGTCCAATTTTAACTTACCGCAGGAATGCTATGATCGAATAATTCAGTTTGTTAGAGAGTTGCTGCCAAAAGGAGCGAAGGACTTGCCAAAATTTTTTTACAAGTTGAAGATGATGATATAAAAACTCAGATTAGGCTATAAAAAAATAGATTGTTGCCAAAACGGCTACATATTGTACTACAAGGAGAATAATGATAAAGAGAATAATGATAAAGACAGATGCATTTTCTGTCGCAAGAACCGATACAAGCCCATTCGGGACTAAAGAAAATTAACTGCACGAGCAAGGTTGTGCCCCTACAAATATATACAGTTTTTGCTGATCACAAAGAGCCTACAGAGGATGTATATGTCCTCGAATACTGCATAACACATGACATAGCATAGCAAAGAATGAAAGATGGATGAAGGAGAATTATCTCATCCATCCGATGGAGAGGCATGGAAGCATTTTGATCGATGTCATCCTGGATTTGTTGCGGAGCCTAGGAATGTTCGGCTGGATTTATGTTCTGATGGATTCACTCCTTTCGGATAGTCGGGGCTCAGTACTCTTGTTGGCCGGTGATTTTGACCCCTTACAATCTACCACCATGGATGTGCATGAAGACTCCTTATATGTTCTTGACACTTATCATACTCGGTCCAAAAAATTCAAAGAAGAACATCGATATCTACTTGCAGCCGTTGGTGGACGAGTTGAAACAATTGTGGCAATTCGGCGTTCAGACGTATGATATATTGATGGAGCAAAACTTTCAAATGAGAGCAATGTTGATGTGGACCATCAATGATTTTTAGCATACAAAATATTATCTGGGTGGAGTACTCATGGTATTATATCTTGTCCGATATGTATGGAAAAGAGTAAGGTATTTCGCTTTCAAAATAGAGGAAAAGTTTGTTTTTTTGATTGCCATCGTCAGTTCCTTCCTATGTCGCATCTATGGAGAAGGAACATGGATGCCTTTAGAGCTGGTAAATAGGAACTAACTCCTTCCCTATTGAGATTGACTGGAGATATCGTTTGGGTAGAGTAGAGGATTTGTCGACTGTAAAGGAAGATTCGAGATCGGGCCATCACTTAGAAGGATTCAGACATAGCCATAATTGGACGAAGCGGAGTATCTTTTGGGACTTACCTTATTGGAAGGACAATCTCATAAGACACAATCTTGATGTCATGCATATTGAAAAAAATGTATTCGACAATATTTTCAATACGGTGATGGATATCAAGGGAAAAATGAAAGACAATCCCAAAGCAAGAAAGGACTTGGAAATTATTTATAGGTGTCCAGAGTTGCATCTAACACGAAAATCCAATGGTAACTGGGTCAAGCCCTCAGCACCATTTATACTAAGTAGGATGATAAATTGATAATATGCAATTGGATTACAAAGTTGAGATTACCTGACGGTTACGTGTCGAATCTGGCAAGATGTGTCGATCTCAACGAATACAAGCTGATAGGGATGAAGAGTCATGATTGCCACGTATTCATGGAGCATTTACTTCCTATCGCTCTGAGAGAGATGCTGCCTTCTGAAGTATGGGGTCCATTGGCCGAGTTTTCTATATTCTTTAGAGATTTGTGTTCAAGTAAGTTGACGGTGCAACATATGTTTGAACTTGAAGAGAAGATTGTATTGACATTGTGCAAGTTAGAAAAGGTGTTTCTCCTGGCTTTTTATATAGTATGGAACATTTGTTGATTCATCTTGCAACGAAGCACGTATCGGTGCTCCCGTCCATTATCGATGGATGTATCTATTTGAGAAGTATAAAATAATTAATTATCTAGTACTAATAATTATTTTATTCAAACTGTTCTAATATTGAATAAATTATTTATAGATATCTACATCACCTGAAGAAGAAGGTGGCCAGTAAGGCTCATGTAGAAGCTTCGATATGCGAAACATATATTATTGAGGAGGTCTCAAACTTCTGCTCAATCTACTTCGATACTCATGTCAGAACAAACTGGAATAGAGCACCAAGAAATGATGAAGGTGAGGTCGATGCACCGAATAGTGGAATCCGCACTATCTTCAATGTTGGTAGCAAGCCTACAAGTGCTTCTATGTTACGGTAGTTGGAGGATGATGAGTTTGAAGCCGCTCTTCGGTATATCTGCCTAAATAGTGGTATGGAGGAGATGGAAGATATAGAGAAGTAAGCGACATAATTTTGCTACATACTCCAATTTTGCTATATACTTGTAAAAAATTCTCTAACTTTTCTCATTATTATCATAGTATTTTTAGAGCTGAGATAAAAATGGGGAGACCTAGCATTGATGATGATAATCTTGCTAGGTTGACAAAAAAATTCCATCGTAGTTCCATAATTATGTAAGGATTAAAATTATTTAACTATTCTAAATTCAATTGACCGATGAGTGAGCTTTCTCCTAATGACGTTATGATACGTGATGTTTTAGGTTTTTTGTCCTGGCACATAATTGACCGATGAAAGACTTAGAGCACTAGCTATCGGACTAAGCAAGAGGGTAAAATATTGGGATGAATATACCATCAATGGCTTCAAATTTAGAACCACTAATAGCCTATCAATCACTCATTTGTCGATGAGGAGGCTAATTACACAAAGAGTTTCGAAATTTGTGTAAGGGGTTCAGTCTACTATGCCGATCCAGAATTTGACTATTACGGTGTTCTAAGAGATATAGTAGA
This sequence comes from Iris pallida, assembly GCA_029216955.1. Lineage (NCBI taxonomy): Eukaryota > Viridiplantae > Streptophyta > Magnoliopsida > Asparagales > Iridaceae > Iris > Iris pallida. Next base: position 130,246 of record JANAVB010040219.1, on the reverse strand, counting down.
GCTGGATTACTCTTTTGATACCAAAATTGTACTATTTAAATGTGATTAGTTTAACACAACACCCAAGAAAGGATGGAGAATTGACAAAAAGTTTGGATTTATTGATATAAAACACGGAAGAAGATATGTAGGTTTTGAACCATTTGTGTTGGCTAGTCAAACGTTCCAAGTGTACTACACGAGTTATCCTAGTCGACGTCGCACTACTCATGATTGGTGGGCTGTATGCAAAACTAAAACTAGAAATACATATAATATTGGAGATCAAGCATACTAGGAAGATGAGGTAGTTATGCCTCAACCAACATATATGAGTTTAGCCGGCATTAACGATATGGAGGTTTACGTTACTGTAGAGGATGATATAGTTGACGAAGAGCTTGACATAGAGGACTTACCTCATATAAATGAGGAGTCTGAAATGGACGTATCGAATGAGGAAGAAGAATTTGAAGATGAAGGTGAAAGTGGAAGTGATAGTAAAAGTGAAGAAGATGAATATGAAGAAGATTCGGAATACCAAGAAGATGAAGAAGATTAGTACGTATTACCTACTTATGAGTATCATCACACCATTTTTTAATTCTATTAGATTAGCTTTGGTTATTTGTATTAACACACCATTTTTTAATTTCTATTAGATTTGCATTAATTATTTGTATTATTACACCATTTTTATTTCTTTCAAATTTGCATATGGCGGATCGAGGCCATATACGATGTCGAGGATCTGGGTCCCGTACTCCTGCTCCTAGTAGTACTCTGGCTGCAGATCGTAGAGGAGTTAGCGAGGACGATTTGGTTGATGAGGAGGATGGCTTATCTCCGCCGTTCACTCGTTCATCGATTGGCGGAGCTAGATCTGATATTCCTTCCCCGTCTTCTATGCCGGAGAATACACATGTCGCTCCTACTGCGACGAATCCATATCCTGGCCTTTTGGTGGACCGTGTAGTGTACTTACGTCGACCCGAATTTGCAGATCCTACTACTCTACCAGAGCGGTCAGCCAACATCACTCTTCTAGAGATGTAGGCCGATGGAGTGACGTAAGTATATAATTTTTATTATACACATTTATTCATACTTTTTTATTTTCTAGTGGTACATTGTTTTGTTAATTTCAGGTTCTTTCTGCTTCAGGCTGGTAGAGATTTGGGCGACTTGATGCGTCGTCAATTCCATGGTCTCTACCTGACTTTGGGGATATCCCACTTGATAGACAATTCATTTGGCTCGAGATGCTTGGGGTATGCCTAATCAATACCATATTTATTTACAATATTTCTTAAATATTTGCTTATTTGTTTTTATTTGTCCTTATTTACAGAAGTTGTACTGGTGGCCTGCGCACAGAGATCAGGCGATCCAGAAGTACTACAAGTCCATCGCCTGTAAGAGGTTGAGGGATATGTTCAACGACCAAAAGGCGTTGGCTATACTAAACATCGCTCTTCGCAAGGAGTGGTTGAAGGAGGAATTATGGGAGGCAATGAAGAAGAAGATGGACACTCCGGCCTATAACGCCAAGTGTGAGAAGGCAAAGGTTGCCCGGGCTAAGAGTGGTCACCACACAGGTAGATCCATCCCAATTTCAGAGCATTTTGACGGCTGGTAAGTATTCTTATTTGTTATTTCTTCAATTATTCAAATTTAATATTTAGTTATAAATTAATGTTTAATTGTTACAGTGCGAGGAGGTCGCCAGGGCAGGCAGAGACCCGAACGTCACCGACTTTCCTAAAGTTTTCGAGCGTACACATAAGCGAAAGAAGATAGGAAGCTCGTAGATGATCGGGAGACCAAAGACTATATAAGTTTTCTAAGTCCTATATCTAATTACAATTCTTCTTTGTCTTTACGTACTTAACTATATTTAGTTTACCTAAATAGTTAGTCCTAACTCTAATATGTATATTAACTCTAAATTATAACCCTAATAGCATTATAATGGGCTACATATGAGAACCTAACCATAACAATACTTAATAGTAACTAAAAAATGAATATTAACTCTAAATCTATTCACCTATATAAATATAAGAGACGTATGAGACTTTAGAGAGTCGAGTCGATGAGGGAGGGACTGCTGAAGGGGAGCTGGGACTAGTCAGCCACCGATGCCGGCTGTGAGGAACGACTTGTGGATAAAAGCCGTCGGTAGAGGGAAAGGGGGCAGTGTGTACGGTACCGGATCGTTGGCATCCCAACCATCCGTTTATTCTAGAGCTCCTCTATCTCCACCTCCACCTCCACTTGTAGATACACGGACCGACGATACTGTCGGCACCTATACTTTGCGACATATTACATAGATTTTGGTGGGCGTACAGGGTCCGATGACCCAGGTGATCGGAGTTCTGAACACAGCAGGTCTGATTCCTGCTTTCACTGCACTAGCTCCACCTTCGACCTCAGCCACTCCGACAACAACTCCTCCTCCGACTACATCGCCTCTTGGCATGCCGCCGGCTCTTCCAGACGTTCCTATACAGGATGTACAGCGGATCGTCACTTTGGTCATGGGGCAAATATATACATGCGCACGGCCGACTATGCCTCCGTCACCTCCTCCACCATCAGTTTGATTTTTTTATTTTTGGTTGTATTTGATCGATGAGTTGTATGAACTTGAGGGAATTTATGTATTATTGAACAAATCTACGGATATATATTATATTGCGACTATTGGAGTTCATTTCTATTTTTATTGGAGTTTATTTGTGTATATATTGGTGCTGGGTCTAATTATGTATATATTGGAGTTGTATTTACTGTAATTTATGTGACTGTAATTATATATATATATTGACAGGTTTGAGCAAAGCTGGGACAAATTAATCTGGCAATAATGAGCATCTTAGCGACTAACTAGCAACGGATTTTTGGAAAATTTTCCAGGCTAGCGATGGACTACCGACTGATTAGCGACGCATTGCTGTATGTTAGCGACGCCTTAGCGACGGAAACTTCTGCCGCTATAATTCTGTCTGATACCAAAAGTGATCAGATGACTCAGCGGCAAAAATTTTCGTCGCTAAGCTTCTGGAAAATTTGTCATTTTTGCTCACTAAATTGTGTCGGTAATCCGTCGCTAAGGCGTCGCCGAGGTTATCGACGGATAAAATTCGTTGCTAATCCGTTGCTATTATTGGTCGATATTTTCGTCGGTAAATCGTCGCTGACGGATTACTGACGTATTTTTTATAGCGACGAAATATCTATGGACGTTCCTTTTCTGTCGGTAATACGTCGGTAATTATATTTACCTATGCGACGGATTACCACGTATTACCGACTTCATATCGACGTTATATCTATCGACGTTATATCTATCGACGTTATATCTATGCGACGAAAATATTGAGTTTAGCGACAGATATTTTCGTCGCTAAATACCAATATTTTAGTATTGATTATCTACGTCAAGAGTTAGGCATACTTGAATTTTCAGAGTCATAATATGTTATAATTAATAAGAATACTTAAAACTTGATATTCAGCGATTTATTAATTAAAGTTATTTTGGGTACAAGCCGAAAGGGTCCTTCTGTCAAAAAGGCATAAAAGACTAAGCGACATGGTGCCAAGTGTCTTCGGACTACCGCTAACTGGGATCTGGCCCCTACAGCTAACCCAAAGTGATGAATATTAGTTAAATCAAAGAGTTAAAAGTTATTGAGTTGTTGTTATCATTCATTACACACAAAATGACCTAAAATTTGAGTGGCCGAACACGGACCGAGTTCGGACCGAACTCTGTGGGGTCATTTTGTATAAACAACAGCGAACCGGTGCCGCCTTCTTTCTTCTATTCATCTCCTTCAACCTTCGAACAGCTGTCTCTAAACCCTAACCCTATGTTTTAGGAAACCCTCTCCAAAGTCTCCAAAACCTAATTCTTGGATCTAATGGCTCTAGGAAGGCGTTCTCTTCCCCTTTTTGTTCACCCTTGAGGTATATCTCTTTCATTTCCTTGTCAATTTCTCATGGCTTCTAGAATTCCCAAGAGGAAGAAAACTAGAGATACGGCTTCATCTTCCACTTCGGAGTATGAACCGATCAATATATTCAGTCCCCCTCGTCTCGACGATGATGAGGACTTTGACTCATCCCTATTTTTCTATTCCAAGAGATCAATCTCTCGGTTTACTCAATTTAGATGTCGGGAAATTTGCCCGAAAAAGATCATTAATTTTACTGTTCTTTCGAAGTGTGCCACTACTTTTGAAAACCTATGACTCCGAGAATTTTTAGAGACCCACTTTATCTATGATAATATTGTCCGCATGTTATATTGCAACATGCAAGAAGCAGGCGGCATTATTCATTCCTGTGTCAGCGGCAAGGAATTTGAATTTAGTTCTGAAGACCTGAGCGAATATTTCCTTATGCCTAATAACGGTGACGCTATCGTCGATATTACAAAAGTTCAATTTCTTGCTGACATGACTCTTGAATCTTTCAAGGTAGTGTAACTGCCTGTTTTCAAAAATAAGGGTAAATTTTTCATTTTTCATATTCTAATATTTTATGAATATTTATTTATTAATATTGTATTTTGGGGATTAGTTTAGCCGAATTTGAGTTTCGTCTAGTTTTGACTTGTGTTAGTGACCTGGGTAGTTTAGACTCTAGTTGGGACCCAAAGATTAGTTATACATGGCCCACAAACTCATCTCATTAGGCTAGTACATTTAGACTAAACCCACATGACAAGTTTAGTTATTTGGAGATTAGAAACTTGACCCTTTTGACTCCAAACCTTTGCATGACTTAGATTAACCAAAGGGGACCTATTAGGGGCATATTAGACGTTTTCCATTGGCCCAAACCTAACCCTTATGGCAGCCAAGAGAGGGTTCCATCTTCTGTCCATTTGCAAAGTAGCCTCTATTCCCATTTTAGTGTTCTTCCCAATCTTGAGAGCAAATCCTATTGATTCATCTCTCAAATCTTCTCTTTTCTCCACCAAATTCTCTTATTCTTGCAAGAAGAGGGAGCTACAAGGATTGTGGAGCCAAGAGCGAAGAGGGGTGTCCATTTGCTACAAGAGCCCGTGTCGGATTCGTGTCCTTTGGGTTGTTCATTGGGAATCAACTCCCAATAGGTATCTCTTTCTCTAAACCTTCTCTATTTCATTTTTTCCCTGCATGTTTGTTAGTTTTGAACCCATAGGAACCACCCCCATGCAAGAACCACCATTAGATATATTTTAGAGGCTCTTTTGAGTCCACTTTAGGAGTTTGGGATAGGTTTGGTGTCCCCCATAGAGAGATTCCAAAGGGGGCACACAGCATGTGTTTGTGTTTTTGCCCCATAGGCTTATTTGTCTTCTAATTTCAGATTTTCATGTGTTAGAGAGTAGATGTCATGGTTAGGATGTTTAGGTTTGTTCTCATTTGGATACCAATGTTTGAATCTATGTATTATGGCCTTCAAGCCCTATTTTTGTGTAAAAATATCAAATATTGTTATATTTATGGATGTGGACAGATTTGGGGGGTTTTGTATATATATATTGATATGTGTCTTATGTGTATGTGATAGAGTGTGGGTGTGTTAGTGTTAAGTTAGTGAGTTAGATAATCTAGTTAGTATCCTAGATAATATAGTTAGTATGTGTTTCTTTTGTCCAAAACAATCCAAATTCGTCATAATTTTCATCCATGTTTTTAGTAGCTATAGCAACTTAGAAATGTCATAACTCCTAGCTCAGAACTCCGATTAATCTCCCTTTTTTTAAAAGAACCATATCGAAATTAGGTTTCCAAATATATATATTAATGGGCCAAAATCATCCTAAAACTTTATGTAAAACTGTTTGAGTGTCAGTTGTCTGAAAGACGAACGTGTTTCGGTGTTTTCGCGATTCCGGAAGCTTTCGGACACGAAAATGCGGTCCGTTTGAAGTTTCAGAAAGCTAATACGAAGAGCTATGACATAATTTAATACTAAAATTTAGTGAATATGTCTAATAGGTGCAGTATTGGTTTTAAGTAGAAAACTGACTATACGATATGGACATTTTGTGTATCCTATGAGCCTATGTAGTATGGATATCAAGTGAATGTAGGTATCATAGGTTGTCAAGAATATGTATGATATAGTACATATATATATATATATATATATATATATATATATATATATATATATATATTGTGAGATTGATAGAGGATATGTGCTAGTGTATGTTTGATATTGTATAGATGGTAGTGTAATGTGTGTGAAGGTGAGAGAATGGGGAGGATCATGCCATCCTATTTGACTTGAGGCTAGTGTGGTTTGTTGAGTAATTTGTGTTTTGGTTGAGTAGTAGTGTGTTTGTATATAGATGTGTGTGGGTGTGTTAGAAGAGAGGGGGAGTATTTGGTATATGTGTTTGTGTGTGTGTGTTGGAGTGGAGAGGAACTTAGATGTTGTATGTATGGATATGTTAATAGTTATGTTAGGATCTATGCAGAGGTTAGAGGTATCTTAGAAGTTAGATAGTGGTATCTTGTATAAGTTAGATAGTTAGTTGTGTTAGTCTATGTTATTATTAGATAGATATGACATATGTTAGTTGGTTAGAGTTAGACATGGATATATATACATATATGTTATAGTTAGATATTAGTATCTTGTTTATCCATGGTTTGTGTGTGTGTGTGGATGAAGATTAGATGAGTTAGTATCCCAATAGTTAGATATCTTAGATAGTTAGATAAGTTATATCTTGTATAGATTAGATTTAAGTGTGGTTAGTTTGTAGGTAGGCAGTATCTTAGGATACTAGATGTTGGTATCCTAGGATATTATGATTACCATACTTTAAGGTAAAGGGGTTTACCTTATCAGAAGGTAAGGTAGTGAGTTTACCTTCAAGACAAGGTAATAGGGGGTTTACCTTCAAGGTATGGGGTTTACCTTCAAGGTAAGGTATGGTTACCTAGATACCAGGGCTGGATACTAAGGTATTGGTTATCTAATGGCTTTGGGTAGATAAATAGATACTAGATAACTATAATTTTGGTATTGGGAGAATAAGGTATTTATACCTAGACTAAGGTTTTGGACTTCCAACCAAGGTAAGGGTATTGGAATACCAATAGGGATAAAATATATTGTATCTTGGTTAGTATCCTAGGATAGCTTAGATATAGAGTTAGTATCCTATATTAGAAATTAGTATCCTAAGTTAGTGGATATATAGTAGTCTAGAGATGTAAGTTGGTATCTTGGTGTCATAAGTCAGAGTGTCATATTACCTTGAGTAGGATACTACTAGTTAGTAACTTAGAATTTAGGATACTAAAAGTATATGTTAGATAGTTAGATGTATATAGCTAGTGTCCTAAATATATATTTTAGTATCTTAGAGATTAGGATACTAGTAAGTTATAGTGTTAGATACAAGTTAGTATCTTGGAGGGATAGTTAGTATCTTGGAGGGTAAATGAGAAGTCTAAGGTATTGACAAGGTAATGGGATTTACCTATAGTCTTAGGGTAAGATATTGGTAGGATGTTAAGATAGATGGGTAGATACTAGTCTAAAGAAATGGTAGGATCTATTAGCCTAGGATAGTGAGTTATCTACTACTCTAAAATAGATGGGGTGTTAAGGTATTACCTAGATATTTAAGGTATTGATATAAGATACATATAGAGATAAGGTAAGTGGGTTATCTTGGTAGATAATGGTTAGACTTGGATTATCTTGGTAGGTAATGGTTAAAATTTAGGTATCTTGGTAGGTAATGGTTAGACTCGGGTTATCTTGGTAGGTAATGGTTAGACTTGGGTTATCTTGGTAGGTAATGGTTAGACTTGGGTTATCTTGGTAGGTAATAGTTAGAATTTGGGTATCTTGGTAGGTAATGGTTAGAATTTGGGTATCTTGGTAGGTAATAACTAGGAATAGGATACTTGACTTAGATTTGACCATGTTTGACCAAGGTTGACTGTTTTGACTCAAAGTCAACTGCAAGTCAACATTGGACCTACATTGGACTATGAGTCGAACAGAGTTGACCAGTTGACCAAAAGTCAACTGTGAGTCAACCATTAGCCAATTAGAATTAAAATAGACTCGGAGTTGACCAAAAGTCAACTGTAGGTCAACCCTTGACCTAGTATGATCTAGAATGTATGACTTAGCTTTACTTATATTGACTTAGCATGACCTAGTTTGATCTAGTTTGACTTTGTATGACCTAGTGTGACTTAGTTTGACTTGGTTTGACTTAGTTTGACTGAGTTTGACCTAGATTTGCATAGCCTACTCTAGAAATCATGCCTAACACTGTTAAACCCTATTTAACTCATGTATATCTCATCTTTAGGTCTGTGACTTCACTCTGAGCTAGATTACACTGTGGACATATTTTTATCGGATCTCAGGCGAGTACATTCTCTTATAGTAATTCCGTTTTATGATATCGTCTATGTTTCCTGTATTTAGAATAAATATCTTTGTTCTCTTATAACATTGTTCACACGGATTGGTATTGGCCTGGATCCCGTCATGAGATGTTATTCCTTATATTCTTTGGTATATCTTGTACAAGTTTTCCTTGTTCCTTGTACATTGTATAGATACGATTCCTGCGAAGGCTAGCTACCTTTTTAGAGAATACGTGTCATGACGTGTCATGGTTGGATCCACTGTACTAGTCGGGGACAGGGGTAGCGTAGATATGTGATCAAATCCTCCATGTGCAAGATATTGTTCCTTGTGAGTGTTAATCATATACCGCACGTATGATTAGCCTGGCCATTTTTCCTCTGCAAGTTCCTAAGCCGATCACATGTTGAAACTAGTGCTAAACTCACATAGATTATAGTTTTCCTGATTCCTGTACATAATATACATTGTTCTCTTGTTCTTACATCATTTATAGTCTTGATATGCCTTACCATGATTCATGTATGTACCACTTTACCTTGTATATTCTCTCTATTTATTGTTATATTTTCAATATCGTCTAACTAGAACTGTTATTGAAGATTTGTGCTTGTTCCATCCTGACTAGATATGTTGACAAAATTTTACAGATTATGGCGAGGAGTAGTGTCCTACCTACAACGGTCCCCACGACATAATTGGCTTAGACTTGGAGACACTAGTTCAGCAAGGGTTAGCTCCAGCCAATGAGGTATTGGAGTAACTTAGCTAGATTAGTTTTGTACTGGACTTAGTCTCCAGATTACACTTTGGCTTGTTATTATTAAGTATTTGTATTTGAGATTGTTGACTCTGAGACTTTGGACTTGTACTATTCTGTGTTGGACTTTCAGTCATGCCCCGCTCCCGTAGGAGCGATCGTCCTCGCTAAGGCGTGATGCCGCACGGGCCTAGGTTGCGCCCGTGCAAGGCCAAGTCCAGAAACGGCCGATTTGAGCTAGGCCACAGAGTCGCACAGAGTGTCCCCATTTGCAGCGGAAAGTAAATGAACACAAGTTGAAGCGAATTCAAATTCTTTATTGATATTCAAGAAGTTTACAAGCGGCGCTAGGCCGATATTACAAATCGCTCAAGCTCTCTCTCTCTGAAACATAAAAGGCGTGCCAAGTGGCTTACAACATGGAATGATTCATGGCGATGTTCCGATACATTATGTCCTGTATAGGTGCTTCAGCTTCTTGCAACGTCCCAAGGCCCCGGATGTTGGCTCCGCGCCTTAACACGTTCGATGGAAGCTCTGCACCCGCCGGCGTCTCCTGGACCCTGCAAGCAGACTGTGGGGTTATCAGTACATTGTTATGCACTGGTGGGGAGGCTAGCTCGCCCATAATGCTATTATTACCAAACACATTCCATTTACTTTTGTGCACCGTCTATCATTCATTGTCTTTCTAATCTTGCCTTAGGATCAGTTTCATGCATATTTTATAACCTATCTCGTGTTGCCAAATTCAATATATTGCATGGTAAATACATGCATGACTTACCCATACTTACCGTCCGGCCATCCCGGTCCAAAGTAAACCAAGTTAGTCAATATTTCATAAGAAATAACTTAACGTGATTCATGTGAACTTTCAATATCAAGGGCGTGTTCCTGCCTCGGGTTCTAGCACGTCGTAGGCACATTTTCTAACTCGTTTGTTTGAAGTACTCTTGTTATTTGGTGTGATACGTTTCAAGCCGTTCAGTAGGCGCTTGTTCATTTAACTTAGACTACTTTGATTTCAATGCAAGGACTTGCACGTGGATAGCCACCAGCAAAGTCCACTTAATCTATATGCACCAGTCGCTGGCTTTGCAAGCCATTTTGGATATTTCTCCTTGGTATTTCTCAACTTAGCATAGGGTGATGACTGGTACACCCCGTTAAGTCTCTTGAAATACCCTGCACTTACGTCTTCCGGTGTCCAAGCCCGCACCTAAGCAGCCCGTAAGCCTCGACTTTTGATTCCGCCTAGGCCGGCCACGGTATGCTCCACACAACGCCCGTGCCGCAGAATCACTGCATGGCCACGGTATTTCCCCCATCGCCCGTGCCGTTTGTCCACGACCATTTCGTATTGTCTTGTCATTTTCACTTAACGGCTATCTCCGAGCCGTAGGCTAACCCTTAGCCATAATGCGTTATCGACCAGGTTGGCGTCCGTACAGCGCGGGTAGCGAGCCCCGTTGCACGTGCCCGTCACACCTGTCGCTAACCATTCTTTTTCTTTCTTAACTTTCAGGTATTCTTTCTTTCATTTCTTTCTTTCACTTGTTCGTTCGTTCATAGATTCATTCATGTATTCATTCATTCATTCATTCATTCATTTATTCGTTGATTCATTCATTCACGCATTACGCAACTCCCAGAGTGGGAGTCGCCTTGGCGACCCATCGGTCCTATAGCCTTTCAATGTTGCTATACTCTACTCGGAACGACTATATTGATATTCTTCCCGTTTCATTGTTGTAACCCATTCATTGTTTCATTGTTGGCCGCATAAGAAACATAAACGTAAGCTTGTGCCTTAGCACGAGCGTAGAGCGCGGTGCGAGAGTTCGCATTTTCCAAGTTCTTTTCCATGTTCTAAACAAGCATGCAAGATGGGATTATTCCCTTAGCTAGGTGCGTTGAGTCATTTATTAGCATGCGCGGGGTTATCGCCTAGCGATTCTCATGATAGTGTTTGTATTATTATGTGTCTAGGCTAAGCAAAGACGGGTTCATCGGAGCCACCCACCTTAGCGAGGTTCGTATCGGCCGAGCGATACTCCGAGCGCGCCTTTGAAAGTCTAAGTCTGGATTCATCTTGACGGGTCAAATGTAAGCCTTGCATCGATTCTTCATCTGGTCGATGCCAACTCTTCGGGTCGACGGCTCGCTTGAGTCGTTGCACTTGCCGTTTGAATTGGCGTTCCACTAGGGCGGAACGGGTCGTTACATAATACACCACTCAAAATAAGTCTCGTCCTCGAGACTTCCTGAGTGCAGGTCATCCTACCATTCCTTAACTCATGTCGTCGTGTTTTTTAGACAATTTCATCGAACGGCTCTATCGTTCGATGGCATCGAACCATACTTGATATCTTTCTAAGTTTCGTGTCGCACGCGTTTGGTCGATTTTATTGAATAGCCTTTCATTCATTTTAGAGTTGATGGTACTTATTCAATTCAAGTGTTTCTTCGTCTTGGTTGCTCTTTCTCCGTGTCATAGGACGAAAATGGTTTCACGAGGCACGTTGTAATTCGTCAAATACGAGGGTCGTAGGCTGAGGCAAACTCACTTTCATTTATCTCGGTCATCGAGATGACCCGATTCGCTTCTCAAGCGTTTGTGTCAACGAAATCAGTATGATTTCTTCTTAGCGGGGTCGACCAAGTCTAAGTAATTTTTGTCCTTATTCAAGACTAAGTATTGCACTATCATCGAGTATATCTTCCTATCAATGGTTCAATTCGTTATACCAACTTTTACTTGTACGATATCGATTCCATATCATTCACTTGTTTAGGGTCAATCTCGTTGTCGTTCACGCACACTCCGCTCACACGTTTCTTGGATTCCGAGCCACGCTCGTACTAGTATCGATCCCTTACTTAACGCAATTTCAAGATCTTCGACACTCTTCCATTCCTCAAGTCTTGCTTGAACTCATTGTATCACTTGGCTGGGTCATGCACGCATTCCAAGCGTCCCCAAAATACATGCATTCAGCCAAGCCGCATGATAGAGAATTCGACATTCTCACTCGAGTCGCATCGTGCACATACTCCGACATCCCTGAAATATATGCATGTTAGCCGAATCTCGTGAGCAGGGTTTCCTATATTCGTGATTCACACTATCCGTCCAAACCAATCCTTAAAATCAATTCTTCGATTGATAACTCTTGCAACAGGGGTGTTTCGCCTAACCGCTAGGCCAATCTTTGCGAGGCTAAGTCAATGTCAGGATTGGAATCATAGTTCCCCAACAATAATACCAATACTGACCCCAATCCTAGGGTCAAACCAAAGTCGACAGTACGGAATTTTCTACCCAAGCTTGCGTCACTCAGATTTTTAAACATCGATCACGATCACCTATTCGCATTAATGCATTCGTTGCGCATATTCGAATTCATTCAACTTACCAACTCTAACGAATTCATGTATTCGATCACGAGGTCATCTAGCTCGACAATACGTTGCACCCCAATCTCACGCAAGTCCGATTATCCACGACGGCTCATGAATCACCATGTAACGCTCCTGCAGAATAATCATTCTCATCAGGGCGTAACTCTTGTTTGAGTCTAGACTCGTTCATTCTCGATACGCGGATTGGACCTACGCAATCCTCAAATTCAATTCTTCAAGCATACAATCCATTCTCGAGTCACCTTCGCGTCAAACCACAAGTCGAAGCATACAGATTGCTACGCCATGCTAGTTTGATCACCCCCGCTGTATGAATCACCATACCAGCGCTCACGCGGAGTGATCGCCCTAATCGGCGTGACGTATGTGCGAGGCTGGAGTTACGCTCGCATAAGATAAGAATATCGATGTTGGGGTTATCGTCGAAGTAGATCCAAGTATTTCATTTTCATCTAGGCCAAGATCTCAATTCGATAGTCTGCCCGTCACTCGTTCAACTAGGAAATCCTCGAGCCAAGTCTATCTTTTCCTCGACACATTTTAACATCCCGATTATAGCATCCAACGGAACAATGACATTTGTACGATCGTCATTCGCCGAGTCAGAGTACCTCCGAGTTATCGCATATCGATCTTTGATACACCTCAATACCATCGACGATATGCGTAACCTGATGATCTTTCTTTGTAACCAATTTCGAGTCGTGCGTTGATGCAGTTGTCCGAGTTGGATATTCCACAATTTTATTTAATATTCAAGATCAAGTTCAACTGCTATTCCTCAAGCTAGTTTCAAGATCGTTGTTCAAACTCATGTCACAATTCATTTGTATCAATCCAAAATCGTACGTACGATCCTCTAAGTTTCCTCGATCAAGAACATTCATTTTCATTCATCGTTCCGAACCATTTTCTAACTTGCGTTGCCCATTGACAAGTTGTCCGAACGACATCTCGTTCGGGACATTTAAAGTCACGACCATCTAAGCGTGACGCTTTCTAAGGCTTTGCGCGATCGCATCGCCTCGCCGACGTACTCGTTGTGTTTCGAAATCCTCAATTTTCGCTCGAATGATTTTCCAAGAACATCCATACACCACTCGGATTCGAGCCATACGATTTAGACATCGATATTCATTCTTATTCTTCTCCGAACTTATCACATACACCACTCGGGTTCAAGCCATCCTATTTAATCCACAATCATATTTGTATCATGCGCTAAGACATCCTTCAGATTCGTTCGACGAATATCTAGCGTAATCGCTCACGTCGTCTCGACGTACTAAGTCGTTCGCACTAATCCTCAAAATCCAATAAATCTTCCGTGCACGCCTAAGCGTTAGTTTGATAGCGTTCATATCGATATACACTCTAAGTGTATCTCCGTTCCCGACCGAGCGGTACTTGATATCGCTCGCAACTCGATTGCACCAGAAGTCGAGGTGCGCGACACGCGGACTAAGTTGTGCCGCATAACCATCCCGTACGGACTATATTCAAGTTTGCGCGCTCACTTGCTAGGTCGATACAAGACTAGTCAGGCACGCACGCGACATGTTAACTTAGCATGTGTTCTCCATCGAGTCAAGTTTAACATCGTTCGGCAGTATTAGCGTAAGGTTATTCAAGCACGCCTTGCATTTGCTAACTTCTAGCATTTTAGTTTTCCTTCGACTCAAGTCTGTCGTGGTGGCGCAAAGGCCGTCGCCTATCGATCCCGTCCAACCGAGCACTCGTACGAGCTTTTGAAAATATTTAGACTTATTGTATGGAACATCCCAAGGCACAACGACAGAGAGCGTACACTTCTTTTGTTTCCAACCGAGCTTTCAAAACTAAGAAAATCAAAATAAAGTCCAAGGACGTAAAGCCATGCTCTGATACCAATCAGTCATGCCCCGATCCCGTAGGAGCGATCGTCCTCGCTAAGGCGTGATGCCGCACGGGCCTAGGTTGCGCCCGTGCAAGGCCAAGTCCAGAAACGGCCGATTTGAGCTAGGCCACAGAGTCGCACAGAGTGTCCCTATTTGCAGCAGAAAGTAACTGAACACAAGTTGAAGCGAATTCAAATTCTTTATTGATATTCAAGAAGTTTACAAGCGGCGCTAGGCCGATATGACAAATCGCTCAAGCTCTCTCTCTCTGAAACATAAAAGGCGTGCCAAGTGGCTTACAACATGGAATGATTCATGGTGATGTTCCGATACATTATGTCCTGTATAGGTGCTTCAGCTTCTTGCAACGTCCCAAGGCCCTGGATGTTGGCTCCGTGCCTTAACACGTTCGATGGAAGCTCTGCACCCGCCGGCGTCTCCTGCACCCTGCAAGCAGACTGTGGGGTTATCAGTACATTGTTATGCACATGTGGAGAGGCTAGCTCGCCCACAATGCTATCATTACCAAACACGTTCCATTTACTTTTGTGTACCGTCTATCATTCATTGTCTTTCTAATCTTGTCTTAGGATCAGTTTCATGCATATTTCATAACCTATCTCGTGTTGCCAAATTCAATGTGTTGCTTGGAAAATACATGCATGACTTACCCATACTTACCGTCCGGCCTTCCCTGTCCAAAGTAAACCAAGTTAGTCAACAATTCATAGGAAATAACTTAACGTGATTCATGTGAACTTTCAATATCAAGGGCGTGTCCCTGCCTCGGGTTCTAGCACGTCGTAGGCACATTTTCTAACTCGTTTGTTCGAAGTACTCTTATTATTTGGTGTGATACGTTTCAAGCCGTTCTGTAGGCGCTTATTCATTTAACTTAGACTACTTTGATTTCAATGCAAGGACTTGCACGTGGAAAGCCACCAGCAAAGTCTACTTAATCTATATGCACTGTTCGCTGGCTTTACAAGCCATTTTGGACATTTCTCCTTGGTATTTCTTAACTTAGCATAGGGTGATGGCTGGTACACCCTGTTAAGTCTCTTGAAATACCCTGCACTTACGTCTCCCGGTGCCAAAGCCCGCACCCAAGTAGCCCGTAAGCCCCGACTTTTGATTCTGCCTAGGCCGGCCACGGTATACTCCACACAACGCCCGTGCCGCAGAATCACTGCACGGCCACGGTATTCCCCCTCATCGCCCGTGCCGTTTGTCCACGACCATTTCGTATTGTCTTGTCATTTTCACTTAACGGCTATCTCCGAGCCGTAGGCTAACCCTTAGCCATAATGCGTTATCGACCAGGTTGGCGTCCGTGTAGCACGGGTAGCGAGCCTCGTTGCACGTGCCCGTCACACCTGTCGCTAACCATTCTTTTTCTTTCTTAGCTTTTAGGTATTCTTTCTTTCATTTCTTTCTTTCACTTGTTTGTTCGTTCATAGATTCATTCATGTATTCATTCATTCATTAATTTATTCGTTGATTCATTCATTCACGCATTACGCAACTCCCAGAGTGGAAGTCGCCTTGGCGGCCCATCGGTCCCATAGCCTTTCAATGTTGCTATACTCTACTCGGAACGACTATATTGATAGTCTTCCCGTTTCATTGTTGTAACCCATTCATTGTTTCATTGTTGGCCGCATAAGGAACATAAACGTAAGCTTGTGCCTTAGCACGAGCGTAGAGCGCGGTACGAGAGTTCGCATTTTCCAAGTTCTTTTCCATGTTCTAAACAAGCATACAAGATGGGATTATTTCCTTAGCTAGGTGCATTGAGTCATTTATTAGCATACGTGGGGTTATCGCCTAGCGATTCTTGTGATAGTGTCTGTATTATTATGTGTCTAGGCTAAACAAAGACGGGTTCATTGGAGCCACCCACCTTAGCGAGGTTCGCATCGGCCGAGCGATACTCCGAGCGCGCCTTTGAAAGTCTAAGTCTGGATTCATCTTGACGGGTCAAATGTAAGCCTTGCATCGATTCTTCATCTGGTCGATGCCAACTCTTCGGGTCGACGGCTCGCTTGAGGTGTTGCACTTGCCGTTTGAATCGGCGTTCCGCTAGGGCGGAGCGGGTCGTTACACTTTCAGGATGATATTTTTATATCTTGTTGTCTTTATCTTTCAGTGTCATCTTTTCTTCTTAGAATTTGTGGTTAAGTATATTATATTGTCATTGCTAGTCCTCCGTTCGGAGTTGTTCATTCTTGACAGGTTTTGATATTTAAATTATTGTTAGATAGTAGACCTAGACAGCGTTCTATGTCGTTTCTGCGACGTTGGCTGGGACGTTGACTCGTACTCGTGCCCTTACTCCGGGTATGGGTTGTGACACATTTTTAGTGGTAGCCCATGCAGGTCGAAAGTCGCAAGTAGTGCAATAACGTAGTGGTGCTCGACTTAGAGTGCTGCTACGAGCCTGCTATAGGTTTAGAAGATATAGGCTAAGGATACTCTATCACAGTTAGTACTTCTTAAGATGATTCCACGGACGACCCTTGAAAATCTCATGATAAACTATCTCAAAATTTGATTCCAACTGTTTCTGTCTATTCTTCCTTGTCCGTGTTTGAACTTGATTCTTGGTGTTCATTGATTTTCTACCATGATAAACCTCTGGACTAAGTTGCTTCGGTTATGGAATCTATAGTCTTCTAAAGCTATATTAGCAAGAATGGCGAAGACATAGGGTCTGATTTTAGATGTATTTCTCGAGTTGTGAAAATTTAAGGTTTTTGCAGCCAAGCATGTGGCAAAGCAAAAATGTTAGATACCACAATCCTAGAGGTATGTACCTTAGTTGCGGACCCTATGGTTTATGGCAGCCATACTTACTGGCGTGACGAGGATTCCGATAACCTGATTCTCGGTCGACAGGTATGGTTATCAGATTACAAAATAGATATCCTATAGAGGGTACCCTAGTATAATGGAGTAGGTATCAGTAATGATGTTGCTTGGGTATCTTGGTCAAGAGAGTGGGAGATAGGACACTGGTGGCACAGCATCATGCCCCACACCAGCAGCAGGATATACCCCTTCAGGGCAGAACTTTTGCGATAACGGTCGAGGAGACCCACACCGTAGGTGAAGGACTAGGAGGTTAGGTCTTGTTCTTTCCTTTTCCTATTTCTTTCCACCCTTTGATTGTTTGATTGCTTTTTTAGTACCCTTAGCTTGCATATGTGACGATCATGCTAGATTAATAGAAAACCCCATTAGAGACTACAATAACATGATACTGTAGAGACTAAAACCATGCATGTTTGTTCCCATTCTATAGAATTGTATGTTGCATAACTTTGGATAGAATTTGTAGACTTTGATTGTTGGGGACTTGACTTAGAGAAGAGTACAACTATTTCGAATTTCGAGGACAAAATGTTTCTAATGGGGTAGGATTGTAACTGCCTGTTTTCAAAAAGGAGAGTAATTTTGTTATTTTTCATATTCTAATATTTTTGTGAATATTATTAATATTGTATTTTGGGGATTAGTTTAGCCGGGTTTGAGTTTCATCTAGTTTTGACTTGTTTTAGTGACCCGGGTAGTTTAGACTCTAGTCGGGACCCAAAGATTAGTTAGGCATGGCCCACAAACTCATATCATTAGGCTAGTGCATTTATACTAAACCCACATGACAAGTTTAGTTATTTAGAAATTAGAAACTTAACCATTTTGACCCCAAACCTTTGCATGACTTAGATTAACAAAAGAAGACCTATTAGGGGCATATTAGACATTTCCCATTGGCCCAAACCTAACCCTTATGGCAGCCAAGAGAGGGTTCCACCTCCTTTTCATTTGCAAAGTAGCCTCCATTCCCATTTTTGTGTTCTTTCCAATCTTGAGAGCAAATTCCATTGATTCATCTCTCAAATCTTCCCTTTTCTCCACCAAATTCTCTCATTCTTGCAAAGAGAGGGAGCTATAAGGATTGTGGAGCCAAGAGCAAGGAGGGGTGTCCATTTGCTAGAAGAGTCTGTGTTGGATTCGTGTCCTTTGGGTTGTTCATTGGAAATCAACTCCCAATAGGTATCTCTTTCTATAAACCTTCTCTATTTCATCTTTTCCTTGCATGTTTGTTAGTTTTTAACCCATAGGAACCACCCCCATGCATGAACCACCATTAGGTATGTTTTAGAGGCTCTTTTGAGTCATCTTTAGGAGTTTGGGATAGGTTTTGTGTCCCCATAGAGAGATTCCAATAGGGGCACACCATGTGTTTGTGTTTTTGCCCCATAGGCTTATTTGTCTTCTAATTTCAGATTTTCATGTATTAGAGAGTAGATGTCATGGTTAGGATGTTTAGGTTTGTTCTCATTTGGATACCAATGTTTGAATCTATGTATTATGGCCTACAAGCCCTATTTTTATGTAAAAATATCAAATATTGTTATATTTATAGATGTGGACTGATTTGGGGGTATTTGTATATATATATATATATATATATATATATATATATATATATATATATATATATATATATATATATATATTGATATGTGTCCTGTGTGTATGTGATAGAGTAAGGATGTGTTAGTGTTTAGTTAGTGAGTTAGATAATCTAGTTAGTATCCTAGATAATATAGTTAGTATGTGTTTCTTTTGTCCATAACAACCCAAATTTATTATAATTTTTATCCATGTTTTTAGTATCCATAACAACTTAGAAATGTCATAACTCCTCGCTCAGGACTCCGATTAATCTCTCTTTTTTTAAAAGAACCGTATCGAAGTTAGCTTTCCAAATATATATATATTAATAGGACAAAATCGTCCTAGAACTTTTTGTAAAACTGTTTGAGTGTCAGCTGTCCAAAAGACGAATGTGTTTCGGTGTTTTCGCGATTTCGGAAGCTTCCAGACAAGAAAATGCGATCCGTTTGAAGTTTCAGAAAGGTAATACGAATGGCTACGACATACTTTAATCATAGAATTTAGTGAATAGGTCTAATAGCTGCAGTATTGGTTTTAAGTAGAAAACTGACTATACGGCATAGACATTTTGTGTATCCTATGAGCCTATGTAGTATGGATATCAAGTGAATGTAGGTATCATAGGTTGTCAAGAATATGTATGATATAGTACACACACACACACACACACACACATACATATATTATTAGGTAATATATGTTAGTATAGTGTGTGTGTTTGAATGAGTTAAAGATGTGTGTGGTTAGTATAGAGAAGTGAGATTGATAGAGGATATGTGCTAGTGTGTGTTTGATGTTGTATAGATGGTAGTGTAGTGCGTGTTTGTTGAAGGTGAGAGAGTTGGGAGGATCATGCCATCCTATTTGACTTGTGACTAGTGTGGTTGGTTGAGTGATTTTTTTTGGTTGAGTGGTAGTGTGTTTGTATATAGATGTGTGTGGGTGTGTTGGAAGAGAGGGGGTGTATTTGGTATATGTGTTTGTATGTGTGTTAGTGTTGGAGTAGAGAGGGATTTAGATGATGTATGTATGGATATGTTAGTATGTTAGTGGCTATGTTAGAATCTATGTAGAGGTTAGAGATATTTTAGAAGTTAGATAGTGGTATCTTGTATAAGTTAGATAGTTAGTTGTGTTAGTCTATGTTATTGTTAGTTAGATATGACATATGTTAGTTGGTTAGAGTTAGAGATGGATATATATACATATATGTTATAGTTAGATATTAGTATATTGGTTATCCATGGTTTTTGTGTGTGTGGTTGAAGATTAGATGAGTTATTATCCCAATAGTTAGATATCTTAGATAGTTAGATAAGTTGTATCTTGTATAGATTAGAGTTAAGTTAGATAGTGGTTAGTTTGTAGATAGGTACTATCTTAGGATACTAGAGGTTGGTAGCCTAGGATATTGTGATTTACCTTACTTTAAGGTAAAGGGATTTACCTTCTCACAAGGTAAGGTAGTGAGTTTACCTTCAAGACAAGGTAATAGGGGGTTTACCTTCAAGGTATTGGGATTACCTTCAAGGTATGGTATGGTTACCTAGATACTACGGCTAGATACTAAGGTATTAGTTATCTAATGGCTTGGGGTAGATAAATAGATGCTAGATAACTATAGTTTAGGTATTATGAGACTAAGGTATTTATACCTACACCAAGGTTTTGGACTTCCAACCAAGGTAAGGGTATTAGGTTACCAATAGGGATAAAGTATATGGTATCTTGGTTAGTATCCTAGGATAGATTATATATAGAGTTAGTATCCTATATTAGAAATTAGTATCCTAAGTTAGTGGATAAATAGTAGTCTAGAGATGTAAGTTGGTATCTTGGTGTCATAGGTTAGTGTGTCATATTACCTTGAGTAGGATACTACTAGTTAGTAACCTAGAATTTAGGATACC
Organism: Iris pallida; assembly: GCA_029216955.1. Lineage (NCBI taxonomy): Eukaryota > Viridiplantae > Streptophyta > Magnoliopsida > Asparagales > Iridaceae > Iris > Iris pallida. Next base: position 109,418 of record JANAVB010040219.1, on the reverse strand, counting down.
AGAAGTATACGTTAGATAGTTAGATGTATATAGCTAGTGTCCTAAATATATATTTTAGTAACTTAGAGATTAGGATACTAGTAAGTTAGAGTGTTAGATACAAGTTAGTATCATAGAAGGATATTTAGTATCTTGGAGGGTAAATAAGAAGTCTAAGGTATTGACAAGGTAATGGGACTTACCTACAGTGCAAGGGTAAGGTATTGGTAGAATGTTAAGGTAGATGGGTAAATACTAGTCTAAAGAAATGGTAGGATCTATTTGCCTAGGATAGTGAGTTATCTACTAGTCTAAAATAGATGGGGTATTAAGGTATTACCTAGATATTTAAGGTATTGATATAAGATACCTACAGAGATAAGGTAAGTGGGTTATCTTGGTAGGTAATGGTTAGACTTGGATTATCTTGGTAGGTAATGGTTAGAATTTGGGTATCTTGGCATGTAATGGTTAGACTTGGGTTATCTTGGTAGGTAATGGTTAGACTTGGGTTATCTTGGTTGGTAATGGTTAGACTTGGTTTATCTTGGTAGATAATAGTTAGAATTTGGGTATCTTGGTAGGTAATTATTAGAATTTGGGTATCTTGGTAGGTAATGACTAGGAATAGGATACTTGACTTAGATTTGACCATGTTTGACCAAGGTTGACAGTTTTGACTCAAAGTCAACTGCAAGTCAACCTTGGACCTAGATTGGACTATTAGTCGGCCAGAGTTGACCAGTTAACCAAAAGTCAACTGTGAGTCAACCATTAGCCAATTTGACCTAAAATGGACTAGGAGTTGACCAAAAGTCAACTGTAGGTCAACCCTTGACCTAGTATAATCTAGATTGACTTGGTTTGATCTTGTTAGACCTAGTATGACTTAGTATGACTTAGGTTTACTTAGATTGACTTAGCATTACCCAGTTTGATCTAGTTTGACTTTGTATGACCTAGTATGACCTAGTGTGACTTAGTTTGACTTGGTGTGACTTAGTTTGACTGAGTTTGACCTAGATTTGCATTGCATGCACTAGAAATCATGCCTAACACTGTTAGACCCTATTTAACTCATGTATATCTCATCTTTAGGTCTGTAACTTCACTCAGAGACAGATTACACAGTTGACATATTTCTATCGGATCTTAGACGAGTACATTCTCTGATAGTAATTCTGTTTTATGATATCATCTATGTTTCCTATATTCAGAGTAGATATCCTTGTTCTCTTATCACATTATTCACACGGATTGGTATTGGTCAGGATTCCGTCATGAGATATTATTTTTTGTATTCCTTGGTATATCCTGTACAAGTTTTCCTTGTTCCCTGTGCATTGTATAGATACGATTTCTGTGAAGGCTATCTACATTCTCAGAGAAGACGTGTCATGAGGTGTCATGGTTGGATCCACTATACTAGTCGGAAACAGGGACATTAGCGTAGATATGTGATCAAATCCTTCCTGTGCATGATATTGTTCCTTGTGAGTGTTAATCATACACCGCACGTATGATTAGCCAGGCCATTTTTCCTGTCCAAGTTCCTAAGCCGATCACATGTTAAAACTATTGCTAAACTCACATAGATTGTAGTTTTCCTGATTCCTGTACATGATATACACTTTTTTTTGTTCTTACATTTATTTACAGTCTTGATATGTCTTACCATGATTCATGTATGTGTATGTACCACTTTACCTTGTATATTTTCTCTATTTACTGCTATATTTTCAATATCGTTTTAGTAGAACAGTTATTGGAGATTTGTGCTCGTTCCATCCTGAATGGATATGTTGACAAAATTTTACAGATTATGGCGAGGAGGAGTGTTCTACCTACTACGGTCCCCATGACGTAGTTGGCTTAGACTTGGAGACCCTAATTCAGCAAGGGTTAGCTCCAACCGATGTGGCATTGGAGTAGCTTAGCTAGATTAGTTTAGTACTGGACTTTGTCTCCATATTACACTTTGGCTTGTTATTATTTAGTATTTGTATTTAAGATTATTGACTCTGAGACTTTGGACTTGTATTATTCTGTGTTGGACTTTCAGGATGATATTTTTATATCTTGTTGTCCTTATCTTTCAGTGTCATCTTTTCTTCTTAGAATTTGTGGTTTAGTACATTATACTGTCATTGCCTGTCCTCCGTTCGGAGTTGACCATTCTCGACAGGTTTTGATATTTTAACTGTTGTTAGATGTAGACATAGATAGCATTCTACGTCATTTCTGCAGCGTAGGCTGGGCCATTGTCTCGCACTCGTGCCCTTACTCGGGGTGCGGGTCGTGACAGGTAGCGTTGTGCCATCCGAGTCCGGTTCTCCCGTCATGGTTGTATGCATGCAACCTCAAGCAACATTTCTATGAACTCCATCGTATTATCTTTTCATCTCTGCCAGCTAAGACGGGATCTACTAAAGAGATCACGCTCTTAGAGCTTTCTGCTATGTATCATATCCATTTTGGGGTTACATTTTCTTTCCCGAGACTATGATAGCATCCATGATCAGCTGTCTGCGAGCAGGCCGAATCCTCCTTTACCCTATGCATATGGCGGTCGTCTTCTAGAAGTTTCACATCGATCTCGATTTATGTCCCATCTCTGGAATGCCTTCTGAGCTCTTTAGGACTCGGAAGTTTCCTCACCCTCCTAGTGACGCTCCACCTCCACCTCCATCTACCCCAGCCGTAGCACCAGCAGACGCTCCAGCCCCTGCAGCTCCAAACCATACCATTAATGAGCTGTATCAGAGGTTCGATACTTTTGTCACACTCCAGGGACAACATCATCAGAACTATCTTGCTCGCTTTGGAGACGCTGAGTATCGCCACATATCTCAGGCCCAGGTCTTGAGAAATGCGATGGCTAATATCCAGTGGACGATGACACATCATCCCACTGCACCGACGACCATTCTCCGTCACCCTGGATTCGACGGACCGGGATTCGAGGATCATCCTACCTTCGACTTCTTCGATCCGACGATAGCCTACTTCGATCCTCAGCCTCATGTTGATGCCCCGGATGATGCTGATGCTTGGTTACTGTTTTTAGCTTAGTACTTTTTGTGGACGATTTTGATAGTTGATGATGATATAGTGACATTTTTTTGGACTATCTTTTGTAGCACTAGTTTATGACTATACACTTTGGACTTCAGTTGTATCTGGTTTATGCACTTATTTGCTATGTTAGTTGGCTTTTATCTACTGCTCATTTTCTTCATTACTGCTACTACTGTTGTTCTCGTTCATATACTTAAGTTATTGACTTGTTAGTTACTATCATACTCGATATTACTCTATTTTTTCTTTGTTATTGTTGGCTTCACAAATTACGGGGGAGCCGTATTTTGAGTACATGAGAAAGGGAAAGAAATAGCATATACCAAAATTCTAAAATTTTTATCTCGATTCAGAACAAGTCATGTATAAAATTTCAAAGTTACATATTATTTGTTATATCTTGGTATAGACAAAGTTTGTCAGTTATCAAAATGGGAGAGATTGTTGGCCCATTGGTTAATGATCACACATGATTTTGATAAGCAATGCCAACATTGGTCGATACACAAAATACATATATTGCTACGAGTTTACAGGTTCAAGTCAAAAGAAACTCTCATCCAAAATCTGCGTCCTACTGCTACAAATTACAAACGTCGTCGTCAAGAACCAAACACACTGGAATCAAGATCAAACTTTTTCATATTTTCTTCTGTATGTTTACTTTTATTGAGTCTAGAAAAAATATATAAGGTTGATCAGAATCGGTACTGGCTGTCTTTCTCAGTCCACAAACAAAATTAGCCTACCTATCCACATATACAAAATCCAAAAGTCCACATTTCTGAAAAATCAAAAACCCAGCAGATTTTGGCCCAACAGGTCTGATCTAACCCAGCAGAACTCAGACAGAACTCGGCTCGAGTTCGATCGAGGTCAGTTGCATATTTGTGTTGAAATTCCTCCAAATCTGCATCCAACGTTCGATTGTGAGATTTCTGCATCTGAACTCTGCCTGAACTCTGCCTGAATTCGGTCTATAAAAATATTATAAATAGACAGGAACTTTTCCATTTCCAAATCACATTCCTTCTCTTCTCTATTCATTCTAAAGTGTTTTCTACGAGCAAAAGCTTTCAAACATGCCTATACTAATTTTAGCCAAAGCTAGTACAGTTTTGTTCAATATAGAGTTTTGGTACTGAATAGTTGTATAGGAGGCTGCATTCAGATTCCAGTTTTCAAAATTGTCCTCTGGAGTCGGTCGTGCGCCATCACCAAGCACGGTGTTGTAAGAGACTACAAGCTCTCAATTAGCTTGTGACATAGTGGATTAACTTCGAACAAGAGTACTCAAGACTGTACTAGTGCTCTCAGAGGGATACCAGTATATATCGATGGGTCGCTGAGTTTGATCTTCTTGACTCTTACTTTACCGTAATTTATTTATTGTTATTTATCTGTTATAGTATATAGTTCTGAATTTTTTAATTGGTAATAATTTCTGCTGCACACGCACACTCTCTATTCACCCCCTAACCCCTCTGGAGGTGCTCAACGGTCCTACAAGACTATCATAAAAAATAGAGAATATTGTATAATTAGCTGCAAGCAGGTGCCAATATCCTGCTTACAACACTTCTTGTGCTGTCAGTTGCTTGTTCTTATTTTTTCAACTTCGTGTTTCCTTTCCTAAGTGAAGACAATCCAAAATTTCAAGGTCCTTTCTTGCCTGAACAAAATTATTTTAAAAGCACTACAACTGTAAAAACTAGGATGGCAGGCCGATCAACACTTCCATTACAACCTAGACAACTAATAGGAGAACCATAATCTCAAATCTCAAATATAACATGTATCCCATCTAGCAAATCAAATTTCTTCACATTCTATAAAGTTTTAACCATAAACCTTCATCAAATACTTCATATATGTTTAATCTGGGATGGTTTGCGTTGGGATTCGCTTCTATCCCTTTGCGACTTAGGGCCCATTTGGTTTGCAGGATTGGACAACGTAATGTAATTGGCATTACGTTGTCAATCTAACTCAGGTGTTTGGTTGGACAAAAAAATTAGATGTAATGTAATCGCGATTACAAGTTTGATTACATTACATCAGTTTCTTCTAAACTCAATTACAACATAAAACCTATGTAATCGCAATTACATTACAACTTAAGCGGAAGGTTGGTATGCTATAATTTGGTCTTTTTGTTCGTTTTTGGTCATTTGTTGTTGTTTTTGTTTGTTTTTGTCGTTTTTGGACGTTTTTGTTCGTTTTTGTTCATTTTTTTGTCATTTTTGTTCATTTTTGGTTGTTTTTTTTTTGTCGTTTTTGTCCTTTTTTGTTGTTTTTCTCCGTTTTTTTGTCATTTTTGTTCGTTTTTTGCCTTTTATTTTAGTTTTTGTTTGTTTTTGGTCATTTTTGTTCATTTTTGTTTCTTTTTTGTCGTTTTTTCTCGTTTTGGGCCATTTTTTTCGATTCTTAGTCGTTTTTGCACATTCTTGGCCCTTTTTTGTCACTTTTGCACTTTTGAAATCTTTTTTGTCGATTTTGTGTTTGTTTTTTGTCATTTTTGTTCGTTTTTGTTTATTTTTTTTCGTTTTTGCTCATTTTGTGCCTTTTTTTTATTTTTGGTCATTTTTGCACATTCTTGGCCTTTTTTGTCGCTTTTGCACTTTTAAATTTTTTTGTCGATTTTGTACATTTTTGTCGGTTTTACACTTTTTTATTGGTTTTGCTTTATTTGCACGTCTTTTGTCTGTTTGCACGCTTTTTTATCGTTTTTGGTCAATTTTTTACGTTTTTTATCATTTTTTGTCGATTTTGCACATTTTTGCCATTTCTGCATGTTATTTATCGATTTTTGTCGATCTTGTACGTTTTTGACCATTTTTTACGTTTTTATCGTTTTCGGTTGATTTTTTCTTTTTGTTTGTTGTTTTTGTCGTTTTTGTTCTCTTTTTTGTCGTTTTTGGACTTTTTTGCAAGTTTTTTAATCTTTTTGTCGTTTTTTTGCTCGTTTTAATTCCCTCTTGTTTTTGGTCTTTTTTCGTATTTTCGTTTTTGTCATTTCTGTTCCTTTTTATCGTTTTTTTGCTCTTTTTTATCATTGTTTGTCATTTTTTTTTTCTTTTTTTGCCGTTATTGGTTGTTTTTGTTCGTTTTTTTTTGCTTTTTTTTTGTTTTTGGTCGTTTTTCGTCTTTTTTTCTTTCATTTATTGTTGTTTTTTGTCATTTTTTGTTTTTAGTCATTTTTTATCATTATTGGTCACTTTTTATGGTTTTCACATTTTTGATTTTTTTTTTGTCGTTTTTCTTTTTTATCGCTTTTTTATTTTTGGTTTTTTTCCTTCCGTTTTTTTTGTTTGTCATTATTTAATTTTTTTTATTTTTTGTCTTTTTTTTTGTTGGTCTTTTTTAGCAGAAAACAAACCATTTTTCCCTTATTTATTTATTATTTATTTTTAATTTTTCTTTTTAAATTTTTTTAAAATTTAGTGATCCACTTTTTAAATTTTATGTTGTATTTAAAAAAATATTAAATTAGAAACTTAATTACATACATGGTAAACCAAACATATGAATGCAATTGACATTACATTACATGGTTTGATTACATGTTTCAACCAAACATAGTAATGTAATTGTAATTCCATTACATTACAAACTCAATTACATTACAAATCCAATTCCATTATGATTACGATTAAATTACAATGAACCAAACACAACCTCAATCTGATCCCTAAACCAGCCCCTGCATTGAGAATGGCAACTGTAACTTTCAAATAAATCCTCAGCTCAAATACAGTTCACAGGTACCCATTCTAAGAACTAGCAAAGATTAACAAACACTATTAAGCAATATATATTATAAAAAGAATCAACTTATAAGCAATTCACCCAATTAAATCAAATCAAACAAACTAGGACTAGTTATACCTCTGAATCCCTGCCTGCGATCGTATCCAAAGCACTTGCATTTCAGGATCGCCGCTGCCCCCCACAACATCCCCCTTTGAATCGCCGTCATCCTCTTTCAGTCCCGCGACCGCCGTCTTAGACCCCTTCTCGAGTCCGGACGATCTCTCCGCCTTCTCCGAACTCGCCGGATTCCTCCTATCCTTCCTCCCTCCTTCCTCCTCGGATGCCTTCCTCTTCTTCTTACTCGACGAAGGCACGTACTCCTCCCAGTCCTCCAACCCCTTTCCGCCGATCCCATCCGACTCCTTCTTACCACTCTTCTTCACCAGTCGCTTCCTCGGCTTCCCGACCTTGTCTTCGTCGTACGCGGGGGTCGACAATTGCTCCCTCCCCCAGTCCTCATAGTCGTCACCGGACTCCATCGTCGAAGAGGGTATCGGGGGAGTTCTCACGGTCGTAGTCGGCGTTGGGGTCCATGAGCGGCTCTCCGTCCTCGTTCATCGACCTGAAAGTGACGAACAAGAGAGGAAACCCTAACCCTAAATTTTGTGCAAGTGAGGAGATCGGAAATAGAGATAGACATGGAGATGAGAGATCTTACGGATCATCGTCGTAACCCATGAGCAGCAGAGATTTGGGGATTGGACAGTTTTCTTTCCAGACTAGTAGAAGAGAAGGATTTTGGGAGGAGGACGATGATATCCTTTATTACTGAAAGTAGGATACAATTTGGAGGGATTTTTGTCCAAATACTTTCAAATATTCATCTATATTATTCTATAATCTAAATATATTCATCTATATTATTAAAAAATTTAAAACGATTTGAAAATAGGATTGGCTGCCAACAAAATAATTTTAAACGGTTTGAAAATAGGATTGGTTGCCAACAAAATAATTTTTGAAAAAATCTTGCGATGCTGCTGCCAACAAAAACGGAACAAGACGCATGAATCTTTGTTGATACTCCTTAAATCTTGTGATATTGCTGCCAACAAATTTTTGAAAAAATCTTGCGATATTTTTTGTAACCGTCCATAACTGCGCGAGAAAATAGGATTGGCTTCCAGCCTGTCCATAACCGCTTCGGAACAAGATGCACGAATCTTTGTTGATACTCTTTAAATCTTGCGATATTGCTGCCAACAAATGCTTGAAAAAAAAACTTTCGACATTTCCCGTAATCGTCCACAACTGGGCGAAAAAATAGGACTGGCTTCCAGCCTGTCCATAACCGCTTCGTAGTCGTCTTCATAAAGCCTTTTCCTTTTTTCTTTGTCACTTTCTCTATTCTATTTCAATTGTTACTCGCAGGCCAAATACCTAGAGAGAGAGAGTGAAGAAGCAGTAGCGAGGAGGAGAAGTCGGATTTCATCGCGATCGCCAACATTTTTTTGGTCGGGGTATCAATATTCTTCCTCCTCTCGCGATTTCGATTCTTATTATGGTTAGGCTTTTGTGGTGTTTCGTTGCTTCTGCTGGGATCTGATGGTTCCGAGGATCCGATGTTTCTCCGATCGTCCGTCGATGATGGCGATGTCGACATTTAATGTCTGTTGGCAGCAGATCTGACTGTTTGATTAGCATTATTGGGTTTTTTTTTTATGGTTTTGATTTTGAGATAAGTACTATCATTTTAATATTTTTGGTATTTATTTCTATTTTAGTGATCATAGCTTCAGATCTAGTGGCTTTTTTGTTGGATAGGCTGTATTTATATGGGGTATCGATATTCTTCCTCCTCTCGCGATTGCGAATCTTATGATTAGGCTTTTGTGGTGTTTCGTTGCTTCCGCTGGGATCTGAGCCAATATAATTAGGATGAAGATCAGAAACAGGGAGCTGTTTGTTGGCCCATTGGTCATGGTCGAACCTGATTTTAATAATTAATCTAACCTTGTCTCGATATAAGGGCTACTTGGACTACTACTACCTATCTGATCAAGACTAAAGCCGTTTTTGCCTTATGAGTTTGTATTTCATATTCAATATAATTTTTATATTTATAGAGTATAAGAATACTTTGTACACCGAGTCGTACTAGCAAATAGGCTATCCTAAAACGTTTTCAAGTAATCCTATATTTTGAAAATAGCCCATTTTACAAAAGCTCCTAACTGCTTAAACTTTTCAAATAAGCCAAAACCAAAATTTGTTTTATAAAACATCCCAAAAATCAAAATTGGCCCATGAGAATTCGGCCAGAATTCGTTTAGTGTCGTTTGGTTTTTGAACTTGGTCCTCCTACAGTTACGGATGCAACGACTATTTGCCGAGATTCTCTCAAAGAGTTCTGCCTGAATTCTGCTCGAATTCTGTCAGAATTCTGACTTTGGAAAACCTATAAATAGAGAAGGATTTTAATCATTTCAACTCACTCATTCACTTTCTTATCTCTTCTCTCTAAGCTTAAACGTCTTCCAAAGTGTTATAAAAGCTTTCATTTTTAAATCCCAAGCCAGTTACAATCCTCTAGTCGATTTGCTGGTGCGGTACGGTCTAGAAGTTTTAGTGAGATTGTAATCGGAGGCTTGATTGAAGAAAAACACTTCACAATTGAAGTTGGTCGAGTACTTCGTATCAAAGCTCGCGTTGTATAAGTTGAAATAACTTCATATGAAAACTTGCGGTATTTTCCAATAATAGATTCAACTGGAAGATAGAGTTCTTCCGACTGTAATAGTCCTCACAAGAGGGAAACCAGTATACATCGTCGTCTTTGCGTTTGCTTTCTGGTCTCTGCATTTACATTTTACATACTTGTGATATATTATTTATGATCTTGTTGCTAACATTTTTAATTAGCTAAATTTTGCTGCCTACTCTATTCATCCCCTCTAGAGTATTATGCTTTACAATTCGTTCCTACAATTGGTATTAGAGCGGGTTATACAGGTAAAGTGAGATAACACTGCTATTATATTCTTAATTATTTTAGCTGTTACATATATTATAATATAACACATGGCAACTGTGAAATTCACAAGTGAAGGCTAAGCCACAAACAGACCCATTGTTTGATGGTACAAATTATACATACTGGAAAAAATGGATGAGTTTCTTCTTGAAATATCTAGATTTTGATTTATGGTCTATTATTATTGATGGCTTTAAAAAGCCTGCTCGTATTTTTGTTGAATGAGAGTTGGTTGAGAAACCCAATGACAAGTATACTGAAGCTGGAAAAAAAACAGGCCAGTCTTGACGCCCGTACTATTAACGCTTTGTTTTGTGCTTTAGACATGACTGAATTTAACAGGGTGTCTACGTGCACAACATCAAGTAAAGTGTGGAAACTTCTCGAAGTAACCCAAGAAGGCACGACACAAGTCAAGGAGTCAAAGATCAGCAGACTAACTCAGGAGTATGAGACGTTCAAGATGAAGCCAAATGAATCTGTCACTCAGATGTTTACGAGATTCCTGGATATTATAAACCCTCTGTCATCATTAGGCAAGGAGTACAGTAACCATGAGAAGATTCGCAAACTTCTACGAGCTCTCACGAAGAACTGGATTCTGATGGCTACGGCAATCATTGAAGGGAACGACCTCACAACTATGTCTCTTGAAACACTCATGGGTAAGCTACTCACTCACGAGCTGGAACTTCAAGACTTCGAAGATGTTGCACCGAAGGAGAAGTCGATCGCTTTCAAAGCTCAATACAGAAGAATTATCGAAGATAATTCCGACGACAGTGACTCTGACTCCGAAGATCAAGCTCTCCTAGTAAGAAAGTTCAAGAAGTTCATGAGATTTAATAGAAGAATAAAGGATCACTATAGCAACAACAGCAATAACGAAGAAGATCCTATCTGCTATGGTTGCAAAAAAAATGACATATGAAGAAGGACTGTCCAACAGCATCATCATCAACTAGAAAAAGCAACAAGTATGACAAAGGCTACCTGAAGAAATCAACATCCAGAAAGTATGCCAATACAAGCATATAGCATGAAAGCGAAGCCAGCAACTTAGAAGTAATAAGGACGTGGCAGGAGTGGACACCATGCAGTAACGTGGTAAATATGAGGGTTTTTTCGATGGAATCTTCCTACTCAGAGGTAATGAGGACGTGGCAGGAGTGGACACCATGAAGGGTACATAGAACAACTCAGAGGTAATATGGACGTAGACGTTCTACGTGAGGGGTGGTTTGTTTTTGATGGAAGTGAAACAACTCAGAGGTGACATCGACGTGGTTGTTTCGAGAAATTTGTGGATCTGTTACCCTTTTTATGCACTGAAAGTGCGAGTAGTGGATCACGAGAAAGGAGGTCTTTTAGGAAGAAAGTTTAGAGGTATGATCATACGTGACTTACTACCCAGAAGATGTAATATAGATTCATCTGGAGTGACCAGAGTGTGAGTTCAGCAGTACTTGCGGGTACATAACTCAACAATCTGGAAGATTTAGAGTCAGAGTGTAAGTTCAGCGGTGCCAGAGGGTATATAACTCAACAATCTGGGAGATTTGGAGGATGTCGTTTTAGACATAATACTTTTTCAGGAACTTGCCGTTGATGGGCAACATAAGCAAGTCTCTGTTTTGTTTTGTGAGACGGTAAGCTCCATCGGAGAATACAGCCTCGATGACAAATGGGCCTTCCCACTTTGGCTGGAATTTGCCAGCAGTTTTGTGAGTCACAACCATCGGCCTCCGAACTGCCAGAACGCGATCGTCCACTTGGAATGTTCTGATTTTAACTTTCTTGTTGAAGGCTCTAGAGATTCGGGCTTGATACAGCTCGATTTATTGTTGAGCTAACAGGCGCTTCTCATCTAGGGCCTCCAACTCTTGTAGCCGGTGATGGTGATTATCATCCGTCGTCAATCGGTAGGTGAGGACGACACAGAGCGAGGGGATTTGAGTCTCCAGTGGGAGAACCGCCTCACTCCCATACACCAGAGAGAATGGTGTGTTCCCATTTGCCGTCCAAAATATAGTACGGTACACCCATAAGCATTCGCCAAGCTTCTCATTCCAGTCGCGTTTGTTGGAAGACATGAACTCCTTGAGCAGCTTGATTATAGTTTTATTGAATGCTTCTGCCAACCCATTCGCTGCCGGATTATACGATGTTGAAGCAACATTCTGGATTCGTTGTTTGTCACAGAACCGATAAAAGGCGTGGCTTGCGAACTACGAACCGTTGTCGTGGATGATCCTTCGAGGCAGTCCAAAACGATAGATGACGTGATGCTTGAGAAAGCTGATCACGTTTGAAGGCTTCACTTCTGCCAGCGGAATAGCCTCCGCCCATTTGGAGAAGTAATATGTGATTGCGAGTATGAAGCGATGTCCTCGGGATGAAGGTGGAGTAATCGGACCAATGATGTCCAGTCCCTATGCTTCGAATGGCCAAGATGTCACTGTCGGATGTAGAAACTCGGATGGCTGGTGAATGAAATCTGTGTGGACTTGATAGGCTTTGCACTTTCTTGCATAGTCAATCGCATCTGCAACCATCGTGGGCCAGTAATAGCCCATTCGACGAAGGCGGTCTTGCAATTTCGGGCCAGACTGATGAGCCCCGCAGACGCCGTCGTGGGCTTCGTGTACAGCTTCCTTGGCTTCTGTATTTGACAGACACCGAAGCAGTAATCCATCGTATGATTGTCGATACAGCATTTTCGTCTCTGTATCATAGAAGAATCTAAGGGAACGTCTTCTGATAGAAGTGGCTTCCTTTGGATTCTCGGGCAAGATGCCATAGACTACAAAGTCTACGAATGACTGTCTCCAATCTGGTGCTTCATCGACCGTCTGAGTGGAATAGCTCTCAGCAAATTGGACGATGTTCTTGGGGCAGACCAACTCGTGGCCTATTACATCCACCAAATGATGAGTATATTTTGGGATCGCTAGGGAAGCGGCCAGTCCTGCTAAGGCATCGGCTTCAATATTCTGGAGTCTCGAAACATGTTCTATGAAGAACCCTTCAAATGACAAACTGATATTGATCGCTATTTGGTGATAGGGGATCATAGCTTCATGGCGAACTTCGTATGAACCCCGGATCTGATTGACGATTAACTGTGAATCGCCGTATGCTTCAAGATACTCCACCCCCAACTCCTTTGCAAGTCGGAGGCCAATGACCAAAGAAATATACTCGGCCACGTTATTTGAACAGGGCTCCGTGAGGAAGTAAGCCCGATTGATCACCAGCCCGGAGGGAGAAATCAGTACCACTCCGACTCCAGCGACGATGTTGTCCTTGGGCCCAGTTCTAGAAGCACCGTCGAAGAACATTCGCCATACGTCATGAGAGGCCATATTTGAATTGGCGACCTCATCTAGGATCTCTTCGTCTATTCTGGTTGACTTCGTACCTGGATGAGCTGCTAAAAAGTCTGCCAGAGCTTGACCTTTAACAGCCTTCTGCGGGACAATAATATCGCTCAGGTAGCTAGGCGAGAGCTGAGTGCACCTGGCTTGGTCATGAGGACCCTGAGGGGGTTAACTCTTGATACGACATGGATGGTTTGTCCCATGACATAGTGTTGCCTCTTCTGAATGGCGAACACCAGAGCCAGGCACTCCTTCTCTACGGCAGTGTATCGATGCTCAGGCCCCATCATCATTCGGCTGAGGTAATATATAGCTTGTTCATAGCCTGCATCATTTTTTTGTGCTATTAAAGCACCGAGAGAATTCTCCATCGCTCGCACATAGAGCATGAATGGTTTTCTAGCAACAGGGGCCACCAGGACTGGATGGTTCGACAGATATTCTTTATGTTGTCGAAGGCGCGTTGACATTCTTCATCTCATACGAATGAAATGCCCTTTTTCATGAGGTGGGTGAATGGCTGACATCGTCCGAAGAGGTTAGAGATAAACCAACTGATATAAGCTAGCCTCCCTTGAAGGCCTTGGATTTCACGAAGATTTCTCGGGGGACCCATCTCCATAATTGCCTTCGTCTTCTCCGGATCTATATGAATTCCCTGGGTAGTGATGATAAAACCAAGGAATTTTCCACTAGATACGTCCAAGAAGGATTTGGTAGGATTCATCTTCAAGTTGTGCGCTCGCATCAGGTCAAATACCGTCCTCAGATCCTGCAGATAGTCTCCCTTAAATCGACTTTTGACAGCTATGTCGTCGACGTAACCCTCCACGGTCTTACGCAGATGATCTATAAAAATGACGCTCATGGATCGTTGGTATGTGGCGCTGGCATTCTTTAAACCGAAGGGCATGACGGTGTAACAGTATACACCAATCGGTGTTCGGAATGATGTATGCTTCTCGTCGTCAGGAAATATTTTAATTTGGTTGTATCCTGAGAAGCCATCCATGAATGATATGCGCTCAAAGCCACATGTGTTGTCGATCATGATGTCCGTGATGGGAAGAGGGAACTCATCTTTGGGACATGCTTCATTTAGATTTCGGAAGTCGATGCAAATTCGAATTTTCCCATTCTTCTTGAGGACTGGTACTATGTTGGCTATCCAGTCTGGATGCTGTTCCTCGCAGATGAAGCCGCTGGCTATCAGTTTATTGACCTTAACTTCTATGGAGTTCATGATGTCCGGGCCAAACCGTCGTTGCTGTTGTTTGACCGGCTTTGAGTTCGGACGAATGTTGAGCTTATGGAGTGCAACCTCGGGGTTTAGCCCTGGCATGTCTTCATAACTCCAGGCGAATACGCACTACTAAAATATGCCCTATTAGCGACGTCGTTTAGCGACGGAAAGAAATTACGTCGCTAACTATATAATATAGCGACTCCTTCCTAATGACGTCGCAATACGTCGCTCAATAGCCACGTTCAGCGACATTAGATAAAGTATGTCGCTGAATAGCGACGTTTAGCGACATATTAAGAAAATATGTCGCTTATATTAAAATTATTGCGACGGTTAGCGACGTCCACTTTTGACATCGCTAACTTTTTTACTTAGGGCACAGGAGTCCCTTTTCCCCCTCACTCGAAAAATTGAAACTCGAAAAAAAATTTCCCCTTCCCCCTCGGCGACTCCCTCCCCCCCCCCCCCCGGACGACTCCCTCCCCCCCTCCGTCGAGCTCCTCCTCCTCGAGCTCCTCCTCCTCTCCGGCGGTAAACCCTAACCTAATTCCTCCTCCTCCTTCTCTTCCACACACACACACACACCCTTCTCTCCTCCACACACACATACACACACACACACACAGACACATACACGCACACACACACACACACACACACACACACACACACAGATACACACACACACACGGAGGGTAACACACATACCAAGTATTTGTGGAAATGCCCAATAGGTCATTTATAATCCTAATTTCAGTTTTGTGCATAAATGAGGATAGGTTAGTCATGGTTAAGGTATCCCAATTGGTTTTCATATGGATTCCTATATATATCTATGTATTTTTGACCCACAAGTCATGTATATATGTAAATATATATAAATTGGTATATATTTATGTATGTGGACTATTTTAGATAAAAGTTTATAAATATATATAAAAGTTCATATAATGGTTTTGATTAGGGGTGCAACTCGGGCGGGCCAAACCCGAGCCCGATCGGGTAAACCCGTTAATGGGTTAGGTTAGGGTTGAAGATACTCGGGTTCGGGCTCGAATTTGGGTTAAAATATTTGAACCCGATCAAAAATAGGGTTGGGCTCGGGTTCATGTGTCGGGTTACCCGAAGAACCTGAAACCCGACTTTTATATATATATATATATATATATATATATATATATATATATATATATATATATATATATATATATATATATATATATTTTATTTTATTTTTTTATTTTTTTTATTTTTTTTTAATATATATATATATATATATATATATATATAAAAACTTTTTAAATAAAAAGTTTAAATCCTAAATTTCTTCACTCAAACTCTTCAACTCCTTATCCTAAATCTTATTTCAGTTTGTATTTTGTAATGATCAAGACTTTATTGTTATTTGATTATGTGTCTAATATTACTTTTGTTTAAAATTATTTCAAATATTATATTAGAACCCGATAAACCGATGTACCCGACCCAACCCAAGTTCAACCCGATCCTCCGGACTCAGTCTTGGGCTTCATATGTGGAACCCGAGGTCGGGCCGGGCTCGGGCTCGGGCTCGGGCTCGGGCTCGGGCTAGGCTTATGATTCACCGGGTTGGGCTCGGGTTGACCTCAAGCCCGACCCAACCCGCCCGAGTTGCACCCCTAGTTTTGATAGTTCACAATCGGACTAGTATAGTCTAGTGTGTTGACTTTATTATTATTATTATTATTATTATTATTATTATTATTATTATTATTATTATTATTAATAATGTGGTTGGCAATCGAAAGTAGCAATTAGCGGAGGTGGTCAGCAATATTGACTTTTTTGGTCGTCTACTTTATCTGGTGAGCTAATTAAACTGATCACTTACGTTGTCCTTTGAAGCGTATCCTCTAAGAAAAATTGAAAATAATTGGTTTTGACCAAAACCCAAGCTAGTAAGTCTACTACTGATATCGTCGATACCAGTACTCATAGGAATAGTCCGATACCGATTTCCATACCTATATGTTGTTGCTCAAGCAGTTTATAGCTACAAATGCGTAAGTGCAACATAAAAATATCATCTTTTAAATATTATGTTATCTAAGAGCATCATTAGTAAGGGCAATTCATTACTACAGTGTATAGAGTATCCTAGAAGTGTTGGTATGATTGGTATATCGTATTACATAGAGTGTATAGAGTATCTTTTCGGTCTATAATAGTTACTTCACTCACTTTGTCAATACAAGTAAATTTTTTAAATGTTGACGGTATATATACCGTCAATATTTGGTTTTGCCTTGTAGTTACAGGCAGTTGCCTGCATTTTGCCTTATAACTTGGCCTTTGGCCTGTGCTTGAGCAGTGTGGACTTCCAGGTTAGGTGGTTAGTTCATGATTAGCATTGTTTAGATATTAGTTTCAGTTAAAGGGTTAGTTTATATTAGGATATTAGTTTATGTTAGAAGGAATATGAGAGTTAGTAGATGGTAAAGTAGGATATTAATTTATTAGTTAGGATAGATAGTTTGAGTAGGATACTCGCTCAAGCACAAGCCAAAGGCCAAGTTATAGGATATTAATTTAAAAAGTTTTACCTTTCTTGACAAACTGGGTGAAGTAACTCTTGTAGACCCAAAGGGTCGATATTGGACAGTTAACATGAGTATCAGAATCGGTATCGAATTAGTATCGAACTTATCGGATTAGTATCGGTCTATCGAATATGACACTTTCACACAAGACAGTTGTTTTAGTCCCAACACAGTTGCTTTTGTTTCTTCCTTCAAATTCTTTGTTTGTAATATGTGGAATGAAGGAACAGTTTATGTTGCGCACCCATATCTAAATTGTCTTAACATTCATTCACTAACTGCAATGTGCATGTATCGATCTATCTTACAGAATTATCCTCAATTGGTTATGGATATGAATTACTACTTACGGAATCGTTCGTGGATGTACAACCGTCATCCTGATGACATGTACGGTGTGCGAGATGAATTCATAGACGGTGTACAGCAGTTCCAGCAGTTTGCCAAGGCGTTCCCTCAGTACATAGACGGTACCAAAATTAAGTGTCCGTGTGTGAGATGTCGCAACTTGAAATATCATCCAGAAGTGGAAGTCACGTATCATTTATAATCGAAGGGTTTCACGCCGAATTACTATCAGTGGAGCGTGCACGGAGAACTTGTGTCTTTAGCATCGGAGTATGAGTCTTATGTGGATGTCCACAATAATGCTGCTTACGACGATGGGTTGGTGAACATGATTTTTGACGCGACAGGGCCTAGTTTCGATCCGGACGATCATGATGCACCTGAGGAGGCACCGAACGCCGATGCTGCACAGTTCATGGAGTTACTGGAGAATGCAAGGACTCCATTGTATCCTGGTTGTGAGGATCATTCACCGTTGGAGGTGGTTACAAGATTGTTGAGCATTAAGTCAGATTTTAACATGTCGCAAGAATGCTACAACCGAGTGTTGGAGTTGATTATAGAGATCTTGTCGGGGGGTGCTAAGTTGCCTAAAGACTTCTACCGGTCTAAGAGGATGGTGAGATCGCTCTAGATGGGATACAAAAAAATCGATTCTTGTCGCAATAGGTGCATGCTGTACTACAAAGACGACAAGGACGCAGATGTGTGCAAATTTTGTGGTGTTGATCGCTATAAGACAACTAGTACAGAAAGGTCTACCGGTACAAGAAGACCGACCGATTCAATGCACTACTTGTCTTTAACGCCACGGTTGCAAAGATTATTTATGGTGAAAGAGACGGCCGAAAATATGAGTTGGCACATGCGAGAACAAATTGAAGGAGTGTTGGATCACCTATCCGATGGAGAAGCGTGGAAGCACTTTGATCGAGTGTATCCTGATTTTGCTTCAGATCCGCGTAATGTCAGGTTGGGGCTATCTTCTGACAATTTTACTCCTTTTGGTCTTTCTGGATCCCAGTATTCGTGCTGGCCTGTAATTGTCACTCCGTATGACCTACCGCCTTGGATGTGCATGAAGACTTAGTACATGTTTCTAACCGTTATAATTCCTGGTCCGAACAATCCCAAGAGGAACATTGATGTGTACTTACAGTCTTTGATAGATGAGTTGAATCAGTTATGGGAAGTAGGCGCTAACACGTACGATGTTTCCAGGAAGCAGAATTTTCAGATGAAGGCAACCCTTATGTGGACCATCAACGACTTTCCGGCCTATGAAATGTTATCTGGATGGAGTACTCATGGCCGTCTCTCATGTCCGTATTGCATGGACCGTAGTAAGGCTTTCCGCTTGAAACATGAAGGAAAACCATGCTTCTTTGATTGTCATCGGCAATTTCTGCCAAAAGATCATCTGTTCAGATGGAACAGGAATGCATTCCGTGTCTGCGTTGTAGAGAAGGGTGATCCACCGCCAAGGTGGTGCGGAGCTACGATATGGGAGGAGGTTAGAGATTTTCCAAGTGCTATCGAAGATCCTACAACTGGGTACAAGTGCGATGGATTTGGTAGAGATCATAACTAGACAAAGAGGAGCATATTCTGGGATCTGCCATACTGGAGTACCAATCTGATCAGACATAATCTTGATGTCATGCATATTGAGAAGAATGTGTTTGATAACATAATTAATACTATGATGGACGTAAAAGAAAAAACGAAAGACAATCCCAAGGCCAGGTTGGACTTAGAAGAAATATGCAAACGCCCTGCGTTGCATTTGATAGAGAAGAATGGAAAACAGTTTCTGTCGAAGTCAATTTTCTCGCTGGACAAGGAGGATAAAGTAAGACTTTGTCGGTGGATCAAGGGCCTAAAATTTCCAGACGGATATGTGTCAAATCTGAGAAGATGTGTCGATCCGAAGAAAAATAAATTGACGGGTATGAAGAGCCACGACTGTCACGTATTCATGGAGAGGTTAATTTCGATTGTATTTCGAGAATTCTTATCGCAGGCAGTTTGGGATCCATTGACGGAGCTTAGCATATTCTTCAGGGATCTTTGTTCTAAGAAATTGCTCGTTGATCGTCTAGAAAAGTAAGAGAAGGACATTACGGTAACACTGTGCAAGCTAGAGAGGGTGTTTCCTCCTGGATTCTTCGACTCTATGGAGCATTTTTTGATTCATCTATCCTATGAGGCACGTGTTGGTGAACCCGTCGAATATCGATGGATGTACCCGTTCGAGCGATATTTGAATCACCTAAAAAGAAAGGTGAAAAATAAGACACGGGTCGAGGGTTCTATTTGTGAAGCCTATGTTCTCGAGGAGATTACAAACTTTTGTTTGATGTATTTCAAGCCTCATGTTGCAACTAATAGAACGAGAGCTTCCAAAAACGACGACGGAGATCATGAAAGTAATGATAAAATACTGAAGGTATTCAATGCTCCAGGAAAGCCATCGGGTAAAATGAAGAAGAGATATCTGAACGATGATGAGCTTAGGGCTGCTCAGGTGTATGTATTACTCAACTGCGACGAGGAGGAAGTAGAGAAACGAGAGGGGTAAGTAATTAATACGTCTATATTATTTTAATAGTGTTAATTATTATACTATTACATTAATTGAACGATGTTATTTTTAGCATATTTAATGATGATGTGAGGTTAGGTAGGCCACACATAACAGAAGAAGAACTAGAACAAGAAATGAGGCATTATTTTCTATCATAGTTGAGTGCATATGTAAGACTTGAGAACTCTGTAATTACCTTTCTGTATATGCACTTGATTGAGAATGAGCTTAATTGCTTCTTTCGTGGTATTTAGGTCGATCGTCCATACGCAAGACTTGAGAATGAGTCTATTAGAACGCTAGCCAAGGGACCAATTTATGCTGCAAAAATATGGCCAAGCTACTGTGTTAATGGGTTAGGTTCAAGTCAACAACTTGCCCGATCAGAGACAACTTTGTGGATCTCGACTCCACCAAAAATAGCTGTTTGTGTATCAGATCTTCGAACTACAAAGATGTTGATGCGGGCAACGATTTCTATGGCGTGCTACGGGAGATCGTGGAGCTGACATATAGTTATGGAATAGAGCCTGCTAAGATTGTGTTATTCAGGTGTGATTGGTTCGATCCGATTGAAGGTCAAGGTTGGAAAGTAGACAAGCACGGTCTTGTTGATATAAACTATCGGCGTCGATATCAAGCCTATGAACCATTTGTCCTATCAAGTCAGGCTCAGCTCGTGTACTTCACAAGTTAACCTAAACGGAGAATAACAAGGTCGGACTGGTGGGCAGTATGCAAGACCAAAGCTAGAAATACCTTTGAGGTTGACGATATAGCTTATCAAGAGGATGAACTACCTCTTGTAACAAATATTATAGAAGTGGACACGATGGAAGTTCCTCATTACACATCTAATTGTGTAGAAGAAGTAAAATTATATGAAAAGAAAGATGTAGATGAAAGTGAAGATGTAGAGGAGGAAGAAGAAGAAGAAGAAGAAGAAGAAGAAGAAGTAGATGAGCTAAACGAACTAGATGAATTTTCAGAAGAGGATTAAATCTGTACGTTTGTTTTATCATCATATTTTACACTTTAGTGACACTTCTATCATATAAATCTGTGACACTTCAGTGACACTTGATATTTTTCAAAAATCTGTGATGTCTATCATATAAATATGTATTTTTGTTTTATTTTTATATGTTATTATCAGGTATGACTAGACCATCTGGACGACATAGAAGATTTTATATTAGACAGTCCCGTCAGCCTCGGGCTGGGGATGGAAATTCTGTACCCTCATCCTCATCTTCGAGTACGCCATTTTACCGTTCTGTTCCCAGTCCATTACCGGGACAGGACAGTTCCAGCAGGTTGGGGACTCCTCCCTCGTCGTCTAGCCTTCCTGATCCCGCGTCCAGCATCCCTGATCCCCCGTCTAGCATTCCTCCTGCCGACGGCTCCATGGGGGGAGCCGATGCCAAGTATATGGAGGATTGCGATCAGACTGATCCTGTCCAGGCAGGAGGTGAGAGCGACCCTCCATGCGCTCCCCCGGGCGAGACGCGTATGGATATTTGGACGGATGGGCCTACGAAGTAAGTTAATTAATTAATATATATTTCTCAAATGATTATATGTATATATATATTCATGAAAATTATTATTGTATAGATATCGGCCTTCTGCAGTACAGAGACAGCTGGAAGTATTTCTGAGACAGAACTATGGTGGGCCTTGGATTAACTACTCAGATGCTCCTGCAGATAGGAAGGCCTTTTGGTTCGCCCACTTCAAGGTAAAAAATTTGTTTATTTTTAAATTTTAATAATCATGTGTGTGTATTATACAACTTTTCTATTTTACTTCTTGTAGAGGACCTATTTCTATCCACCACACCGGGCGGAGAAGATCGAGGGCCAATTTTCTGCCGTTGCAGCCAAGCTCATCCGTGATGCGATCCACGACCAGAAGTCTCGTGATCGCTCCGGACAGCTGATCCATGGTTGGATCACGCCAGCACAGTGGACTGCGATGAAGGCTAGATTCAACGAGCCCAGGTACCACGAGCGGTCTGACAAGGCCAATGTGGCGCGGCCGAGCGTCGGTAAGTGGTGTGGTGGCTCCATTCCGATGACGGAGCATTTTCGTCGTCTGGTACGTTTCCTATGACAGACATTAATTTATATATAGTTCGATAGAATGTTTAATACTAATAATAGATAATATATTTTAATAGGTGAAAAAGGGTGAGGACCCGAACATGGTGACCGTCTTCCTAGTCACCCATCGGAGGGCTGGGGATTTCATTGACGAGAGGGCAACGCAGGCATATGTGCGTTCTATTCTTTATATTAATTTACTATAATTTAGAAAACAAGAAAATAGATATCAATATAGACTTTAGCAAACACTTACACGTTAGCAAACATGTTCTAGGTCGAGTTTGTTCGGCTACAGGAGGAGGCGGCTGCTGCTGCTAGTGCGCCAGCAGAGGAAGGGGCTGGTACTTCCTCCCAGCCGCCTACAGCTCCATCGCCGGACGACCTCTGGATGACCGCCGTTGGCGGTCTTCAGAAGGGTACGTACTACGGTACGGGATCCTACGACGCGTATTTGGCTTTGAAGTCATCCTGGGCCCCCTCTGTTAGGGTGCAGTCTCCGACTTCGTCGACGTCGTCACGAGCTCAGGATATTCGTCATCAGATTGACGAGCTGCGTCGCGAGTTGCAGCACCAGATTTCTGATCACCTTACCGTAGAGCGACGATCCGACCCTGCGATGATCACCGGACGATTTGATACGGTCGAGCGCAGTATACAAGTGTTGATGAGTCCACAGCAGGCTACAGCTGCCAGCTTGCACACGCTCACCGAGTCTACGCAGTGCACAGAGCGTAGACAGGTTGACCTGGACCATTCGCAGAGGACCATGTCTGCCTCACTCATTGAGGTATCGGCTTCGCTTCAGGAGAGTACTCAAAGGGTGGTGAGTACCCTTGTTGTGTATGGTGAGCGACTGGGAGAGCTGGAGCAGATACGTCCTCCCGGTCCATCGACAGCGCCGACTCCAGACATTGTACTGCCTCCTACTGCCCCTACGGTGCAGCTCACACAGGAGCAGTATGAGTACATGCTATCCCAGATGCGCGACAGGGGTCCTCAGTGATCAAGTAGATTTTTTTATCATCTTTGTATGTATTGGCCCTATGGGCCCTTTGACCGTTCTGTACACTGATTTTTATTATTATTTGACTCTGTTGGACATGTATGTTTGTTGGACATGTATGTTGGTGATATTTAATTTGTTGGTATTTTCATTGAGTACATGTATGATATTTAGTTGTATACTGTTATGATGGTGGACTGTTATTTATCTACTAGTTATAGACTGTTATGATGGAAGACTGTTAATTGTGATGATATCTGCGACGGGGATGACAAATATATCTACGCTGGGTTATAAGCGATGATCTGATATACAAAGGAGGTATTGCCCAAATTTTAAAAAAATATAATGTGTATTTTTGTAATGATGTGTGTCTGTGTTTACTATATAAACACAGACACACAGCATAACAAAAATACACATTATATTTTTTTAATTTTTTTCCAGTATTCTGCGACGGTTAGCGACGTATAGCAATGGATACCGACGGGAACTTGACGTCGCTAAACGTCGCAAATTAGCGGCGGTACGTCGCTGTACGTCGTCGCCTTGCTGACGTGGCAGGCATTACTACGTCATTATGTCGATAGAACAAAACGTCGCTACAATGTCACACTACGTCGCTAAGTTTGCAACGTAATTATCTCGTCGCTCGATGTCGCTAACTTTGCGACGACCTAGCGACACGGATGGGACGTCGCAAACAGCGATATAGGACGACGTATTGCCCATCTGCGACTAGCTAAAAAGCGACCTTCACGTTACGTCGCTAAATCCGTCGCCAATTACGATTAGCGATGTATTTTTTATTATTAGCGACGTATAAGGACGTCGCTAATTTGCCTTATTTTAGTAGTGACGTCCATATATTCTTTGACGAGTTGTAGTAGCATTTTCCACTCTTCGTCTGTCAGACTTTTGCTAACGAAGATTGGTTTTAGGGAAGACTCACTGCTGAGGTCAACTTGCATGACCTCATCTTCAGTAGGGGCTCTCTTTGTTCGAACTGCTTTTCCCATTGCGCATCTAGCTGTTGGGCCCACGGCTCTAACTCAAGAAGTTCAAGAATGTCTTCTTCCTCTTCATAGGCGTCGACGAATGCCATATTGACAGACAAGACTTGCTTGAATACGTCCCCGATGCTGACATCTGAATCAGAAGTTGGTGATCCGGTTGAGTGTGAATGCCTGTCGCATTCCTCATCTGAGCTTTCAGTGGTCGTTGCAGGTGTAACATAACCTAGCCCATATCTGGTCTTGTTACAATAATCCCGTAGTTTTCCAGCCGGGATCTGCAATTATAAGGTTAATCGCCGTCCAGTGCCGTAGTTCCAGCCTGGCATAGTTTCCAGATCATACCCCTCTTTTTGTATGAGGTACTTGGATCGGGAGCTATACAGATAAAGGGGCAGTCTTTCGGTGTCGGGCTCGAGATCAACTTCTTCTATCCTGAAGGGTTTTGGATCATTCTTCCGACCGAAGATGATTGGATGATCCTCTCCCTCGACTATGCGGTAAGCGTCTTCCGCTGGAGTAAGTTGGTTTGCGATGTAAACATTTATCACCTGTGTGTGTAGGTGGGTGCCTATACCGTGTTCCATAGCATACATTGTACAAAGCTTATTAAGCTCGAGGTAGTTCAAAGATAGCCCTTTATTGATGAAGTAAGGTAACTTTTCCAGTAGAATTACATCATCTGCGGATGGAACATCAGTGTGAGCAGCCACATACTTGGCCAGCTCTGACTCTTCTTCAGCCACCCCCTGTGTCAGTGAAGGCTGGAAGGATGACTTGGGCAGCTTAATCATCAGGGGCTCTACTAGTGGAGCAGAACATGGAGTTGTTGGCATACTAGCGACCCCCAGTTTGGTGCTCGATACTGGGTGGGGAGTTGTTGGCTGGCTAGCAGTCCCCGGCTTTGCGATCGGCTGTCGATTCATTCTGGGAAGACAAATCGTCATCGGCTTGACAGAGGAATTGAGCTCCTCTGTTTGTTGCTGACTAGCTCTAGGTAGCCTGATTGTCAGTGGCTCTGTCGTGGGTCTTGACGCTTGGCCAGACCTTGGAAGTCGGATTATCATCTGCCCCTCTTGTGCAGAGAGGCTAATTGCATCCTTACGTAGAGTGGCTGTAAGTGGTACAGTTCTGCCAGGTTTGCAGGCTTGGAGGTGAATTGTCAGAGGTTCTTCCGATCCAGTAGTTGCCTCAGTTTGAGCTTGAGTATCTCCTTCGACAAGGTGCCTTTTTGACTTCTCGTACAAGCATGAGTCTGAGTAGTAGGATTCGGCCCCTTTAAAGGGATCGATGTCAGCAAATTCTATCCTCACGAAGCCGTACTTGTCGACGTACTTTAAGCACTAGTGCAGTATGGAAGGCACGATCATGTAATCGTGTATCCAAGGATACGCCAAGAGAATATTATAGGAAGTGTCCGCATCTATGACATAACAGGTCACTTCTGATTGAAGATCGCCGATTTGGCATTTCAGACGAATCTTTCCGATCGGATAGCTTCTGCCTGAATTGAAACTGCTGATGGAAGTACTTGTCGGTGTCAGGCGATGCATTGGGATACGCAGATGGTACAGTAGGCTCTTCGTGATGATGCTTATGGAAGAACTGGGATCAATATATATCTGATCCACCTTGATGTTACCAATGTATCCAGTATAATACAGAGGACGATCGTATAGGTTGGTCTTGATAAGCATATCCTGCGGAGTGAAGACAATATTGGGCATTGCACCTGTACAAACACTATCCTGGAGATCTGCAGGCGAGCTCTCCCCAGTGAGATTGAACTGAGCCAGATATATGTCGACATTCTGGAGTGCCTCGCTCTGTGCGACGCAAACATCTTTGGAGAGTCTCAGGAGCTCGTATAGCGACAATTTGGCCGGTGTGTTGGCCAATTATGCCAAGATATCAAAGTTGTAGGGCCTCTCCAGCCCAAAAGATGCCTCTTTTCGGAGTGGTTTGTCAAAACGAGTCTCCTTCGGCCTAGGCTTGTCGGTCGTCGGAGGCTGAGAAGGTCCTGGAGCATCAGCAGTAGCCGGCTGATGAGCTTCAGCCGAGTTATCCGGTATAGGTTGGGATTGTGCACCCAACCGGGTGATGACATCTGTAGCTTCTTCGACCTCTGTCGAGATTGTGTGCCAGGATTTGACTTTCCCACTTTTCTTCTTACGGATGGAGGGTGGTGCGGACTGAGTCACTTCAGGTACCAGGTCCGGATGGACCCACATGACCTCCCCTTATGATGTGGTAAGGGGCACTAGACCACCAGCCTGGTCTCAGGGAGGTGGAAGATTAGCAACCTCTATTGTTGCCCGAGGGATGGGCACTACGTCATCTTGAGTCTTTATCGGAAGGAAGTTGCCGAACTGTACTGACACCATGTTGGCTGCCACGGTCACCTCTTCGAAATCAATGGCCAGGGCCTTAGAATTGATGAGATGCTGGATGTATCACTTCAGTCTGTAGCAGTCTTGTGTAGTATGGTGGACATAACGATGGTAGTGGCAATACTTAGGGCTCTCCATCTCTGCAGGATGAGGTTCATGCCTTGGAGGAGGGAGCTGAATTCGATCTCCTTGTATGAGTATGTCAAAGATAGGCTTGACGTGGCTGTCTTCAAAGGGGTAAGTCATTTGCAGCCACTGCTTCTCTGCCGGCTTTGGTTCGGGTTTCGGGGCTGTGTCGGCCACCATAGCCTGCTTGCCCTTGTTGTCTCGGTTGTTGGAGGAATTATCACCATTATTGTTGTTGGCGTTAGGGCGTTTGTCCTTGTCTTCTCCTTCCGAGAGGTGCAATCCCAGTTTGCAAGCTTTCTTCAAATTGTCTTCTGCGCTAGTGGCGCTGATAATGAAAGTCTTCCAATCCTTGAATTAACTTTCGCCCATCCAGAGGCTGATTGTGGGAAGCAGCCTCTTTTGGAAGATTTCAATCAAGGAAGAATCTAGATTGCCAGAGGGCAATTTTATCGCGGTTTGGCGAAACCGCTCAATATAGTTCCTTGTCAACTCCTTCTCACCTTGAACAACGTCCGTGAGGGTGGACATTGTCACATCTTGTCCTACCTCATAGAATCTTTTAAGGAACATGTTTTTGAAGCCGGCGAAGGAATGGATGCAGTTGTCTGGCAAGTTGCGATACCAGTCGAAGGCGACCCCTTCCAACGCTCTAATGAACAACTGCATAAGGATGGCATCGTCATGAGGCAGATGGTCTGTTGTGACTTCGAAGTAGGTAATGTACCTGCTTGCAAATGTTTTCCCATCATACGGATTGATGTTGAATGGTTTATATCTTGGTGGGAAGGGAATATCTCTCCACGCAGCAGGATACGGTTGTCGTATCCTGAGGTCCTGGCAGGTTTCTCGGGCGTGAAACATGGCTCGGAGCTCCTGGACCTCTCGTTTTGCCTCCCTGGCCTCGTCTGCAGCGGTAGGAGCCGATATTGTAGGAAGATTGTCGCCCGGGGTTGAGTTCGAGTCCGTATTGGCCGCGGGACCCAAGCTTGTCTGGCCAGGCGTCCTTCCTTGCAGAGTTGGTAGGGCCGCTCTCGTCGACGGATTTGACCAACGTATCATGTATGGCCTCCAGAGTGTCGATGCGTTGGCAATCACTGGGACCGTTTTGGTCATTCCCAGTCATAAATACTGTTCTCACACGGGGAACAGTGGAAGAAATTGTGGAGGAGGTGCCCTTCGAATCATATCCTCGCGGAGAGAAGTCGTCGGGGTACGTAGGAATATTCTCCTCCGGTTCGAGCTCGGAGGAAGTATTACCCCCTGCATAGGAGGCTGTCTCGTCTTGGGACCCGTGGACGTTCTCAGGGACATCCGGATCCACTGCATCTATGGGGAGAATTATTTTCCCGAGTGTATCTTCTTGGAACACTGGATTGTTATGGACATTCGAAGAGGTGCTACCCCCAGCTTCGGCTACCCCTAGAGACGTAGATGACGGATCTCCAAGTGTTGAAAATTTCGTCTTAGAGCGGGTGCCTTGGTAAACTCTTCCTGTAACGGTCGTAGACAACCGTTTAGAAGAGAGTTTCTTGGTTAAGATTTTCGGGGTGGAGACATTTGTTTTCTTCCCTTTCCCGCCGCCAGGGATCTTCTGAGCAGAATTCTAGGAGGCGACGAGAAGCACTTCATCCTCTGAGATTGGTTGTTGTAATCGTTGGAATACGGATCGTCGGTCTTCTTGTACTGCTACGCTGTTGCAGCAGCAGTTGACAATGACTTGGGTGCAGTGATGTCCATGGAAGGACTCTCTGCACACCGAGGCTTCTTCTCTTTCCTTGCGCTTGTGAAGGATCACGTCACGCAAGTTAGGTGCGTCGCGAGTAACCTTTACACCCGTTTTGTGGGCCAGGGAATCCTGAGCATCCGAGTGTGTTGGCACCATGTTTGCTCCCTGATTGTTGGGAGACTCTTGGGAACCACTCTGTCCTTTTGCCACCGGGGGTTGGACTCGAGTGGTTCTGTACAACTTTCCACCGGAGGCCCGCATAACAGTAAGCGGAGCGCTCGGATGGTCAGAGGTTGGGACAGATGACTGAGCTCGCCGAGCCCGCGCTGTCTTAGACTTCTTTGCTCTAGCACCTGAGGGTGCATAGTAGGAGGAGTCCAAATGGTGCCGCACAGAGTGGCATATTTTTTTGGGAGCATATGGAGTCAGGACCACGTGAGAGGCGGTCAAAGACTGAACCCGAGCCGCATGGGGCATTCACGCAGCTGGCATTCGTGGCCGTATAAGAATTCATGCAGCTGGATTTGGCTGCCGCATGGGCATTCATGCGACTGGCATTTGTGGCCGTATCCGCATTCATGCGGCAGGATTTGTTGGCCACATCAGCATTCATGCGGCTGGATCTGTTGGCCACATCAGTATTCATGCGGCTGGATCGTTGGCTACATCAGCATTCATGCGGCTGGATTAAATGGCCGTATGAGTCTTCATGCGGCTGGATCCGTTGGCCTCATCGGCATTCATGCAGCTGGATCTAGTGGCCGCACTAGTCTTCATACGGCTGGAATTGTTGGCCGCATGAGCCTTCTTTATGTGGCTGGCACCCTTATGCGACTTCTTCCTAGACCACACAGAGTCTCCAGTTGCTTCCTTAAGTCCAGCATCGTAATGCTTTCCTCTGCCGGACTTGAGAACAGCAGGGATCTCTGTGGCCTGAAGTGGGGCCGCATGGGAGTCTTCTCCGCCATCTTGGGCAGTAGAGAGCGCCTCTTCCAGAGCTTTGGAAGGGGCAAAAGTCTTGGGCCTCCGCTTCTTGCGGGCCTTCTTCGTGCGGGCTCACTTCTGGACCGGACCAGCGCTCCCGTCGGAGAGCATTTCTTCAAACGCCTGCTGGTCGAAGCGGACGACCATCATCTGTTGCGTGGAGCCAAGTTTGGCTGCATCCGATTGCGTCACCAACTCTTCAGCCGTGGAGAAGTTAGACCCCAGCAGAGTCGTCATCGTATTTGCCATTGATTATAAAAGAACAGAACAGTTTTATGGGAGGACTGGACTTTTACTTAACAATACAAACTTGCTCATACAAAAGAGAGCCTAGGAACAAAACCTAAAAAAAGCAATCTAAAGTACAATTGTTTACTTTTGATTCTGGGGGTGACAATAGAGGCTCGGGAGAGTGACAGCAACTCTGCCTTACTCCTTGGACGATCGGACGCAGCTTCGGCTCCGGGAAAGAAATGCTCTTTGTGTGGACGGGGGTTGCTGATCTTTCTGCTCGGGCTCTGTGCGTATAACTCTGTGCCTTTTTCCCTCTCCTCGTCCCTGCCTCCCTTTGCTATTTATAGGAGTGGGGTGTGCAGTAATTTCCCCTTAAAAAGCGGGTGGTTAGGGATTCGTTAAGATTTGTCTTGATCCTGCCTGTTGAAAATCAATCCGGGTTATTTATGTTGATTGCAACAAATTCGCATCATTTATTGGGAGTTGATCTAGACAGTTATGATGATTGCAATAAATCTGCATTGGGCAATTATGATGATTGCAATAAATCTGTATTGTTATGATTTGCTGGTAGCAACAAATCCGAGTGGATAAGTCTTGGTCAATCGTCTGCCACGTGTCCCAACTGCCTGTTGTGTCGATTGCCATAAATCTGAATTGTTGGGATTTGATCAACTCCTGCCACATGTCCCGACTGCTGCGAGCCGCATGGAGGACTATCATAGTTGAGCCGTATGAGTGTGGCCTTTATTTGAACCGCATAGAAGTCCTTTAATCTGAGCCGCATGGAAGTCCTTTAATCTGAACCGCATGAAAGTCCTTTAACCTGAAACGCATGGAAGTCCTTTAATCTGAACCGCATGGAAGTCCTTTAATCTGAGCCAAATGGAATTCCTTACAACTAAGCCGAATGGAGGTCCTTGCAACTGAGCCGCATGGAAGTCATTACAACTGACCTGCATAAAGAGCTTTGGAAAATGGGTGGATCGTGCCAGTTATAAAGATTTTCCTCGTCTCTCTAGGAGCACGTCAAGAGTCATCATTTCATCTTTATGTTAGAGCTGTCAATCCGTTGTGTCAGGGCTGCAGCATTGCGTTAGACCATTAAATGAGTCAGCTACACATATTAATGATGGCCAGCTGTGGATGCCTGCTTTTGAACTACCCACGGCCACGTGACTTTTCCGAGCCGCATAGAGCTCTCGGGGACTTCTGAGCCGCATGAAGCTTTAGGGGACTTATGAGCCACATGAAGCTCTAAAGGATTTGTGAACCGCATGAAGCTCTAAGTGAATTTTTGAGCCGCATGAGACTCCCACTGCTTTGAGCCGCATGGATTTTACTTGTTCTTTTCCATGCTTCTACAAATGCGTTATCGACCAGGTTGGCGGCGGCGTTCGTGCAGCGTGGGTAGCGAGCCCCGATGCACGTCTCCGTCATACCTGTCGCTAACCATTCCTTTCTTTCTTATCTTTTATTCATTTTTTCTTTTCTTTCTTTCACTTGTCCGTTCGTTCATTGATTCATTCACATATTCATTCATTCATTCGTTGATTTATTCATTCACTTATTTGTTCATTTATTCATTCATACTTTTTGCAACTCCCCGTGCGGGAGTCGCCTTGGCGACCCATCGGTCCCATAGTCTTTTAATGTTGCTATACTCTACTCGGAATGACTATGTCGATAGTCTTCCCGTTTCATTGTTGTAAACCATTCATTGTTTCATTGTTGAACGCATAAGAAACTTGAATGTAAGCTTGTGCCTTAGCACGAGCGTGGAGTACGGTACGAGAGTTCTCACATTTTTTTAAGTTCTTTTCCATATTCTATACAAGCATACAAGATGGGATCATTCCCTTAGCTAGGTGCGTTGAGTCATTTATTAGCATGAGCGGTGTTATCGCCTAGCGATTCTAACAATAGTGTCTGTATTATTAAGTGTCTAGGCTAAGCAAAGACGGATTCATCGGAGCCACCCACCATAGCGATGTTCGCATCGGCCGAGCGATACTCCAAATGCGCCTTTGAAAGTCTAAGTCTGGACTCATCCTTGACGGGCCAATGTAAGTCTTTCATCGATTCTTCATTGGGTCGACGTAACTCTTCGAGTCGACGGCTCGTTTGAGTCGTCGTACTTACCGTTTGAATCGGCGTTCCACTAGGGCAAAGCAGGTCATTACATAATACACCACTCAAAACAAGTCTCGTCCTCGAGACTTCATGAGTGCAAGTCATCATACCGTTCCCTAACTCATGTCGTGTGCGTATCTTAGGCAATCCCTATCGAATGGCTTTATTGTTCGATGGCACCGAACTACACTCGATACCTTTCCAAGTTCCGTGTCGCATACGTTTGGTCGATTTTATTGAATGACTTTTTATTTATTTTAGAGTTGATGGTACTTATTCAATTGTCGTGTTTCTTCAACTTGGTTGCTACCTCGACGTGTCATAGGACTGAAATGGTCGTACGAGGTACGTTGTAATTCATCAAATACGAGGGTCATAGGCTGTGGCTAACTCACTTTCATTTATGCGCATCTCAGCACCCACTCGCAGCTGCATTCGAGTTTATCATATCGCTGAGTTTGGATCGTGCATATATTCAAGGCGTCCCCCGAATACGTACATTTCAACCAAGCTTAGCGATTAGCGAAGTCGGACAAGCTATTCGTGATAGTTTCGATTTGCCGATCGTTTTACTTTTACTTCGATTAAAATCGAACTCATGTGTGTATCACTATCGTTTCTTTCGGTCCTCGAGATGATCCGATTCGCTTCTCAAGCGTTCTTGTCTATGAAATCAATACGATTTTTTCTTTGCGGAGTCGACCAAGTCTAAGTAATTCCCGTCCGATTCGAGACCAAGTATTGCACTATCATCGAGTGCGTCTTCCTATCAATGATTTAATTCGTTATCCCAACTTTACTTGCGCATCATCCATTCCTATCATTCACTTCGTTTGGGGCCAATCTCGTCGTCATTCATGCACACTCCCAGTTTCCTCGTCCTACTCTAAGTCATGTTGCCCCAAGTCTATCGTCCGTCCAGATGATACTGTAATGTCAATCGCACATGTTCAATCACTCGGCATAGGGTCGTCCGCCTATTCGCTAGTTCAGCTCATAAGGTCATAGGTACAAGTCAAGTTCATGGTTCATTGTGCAAAGTCATTGCACGACGCTCGCCCCAATCCTACGGTCAAACCATTTTGTTCGTACGTACGGGGTTTTCTACCCAATCTCGTTTCACTCAAATTTCTAAACATCAAGCAACGTTCATCCTATTCGCATTGACACATTATCTGCTCCAAGTTCGAGCTCGTTTAGAAAAGTCATCCTACGATAGGTTGTCCTCAACCGAATCCTCGACATGTTAATATCGTATGTCCACACTAGCAATTGTCGTAGTCTATCTCTTCAAGTATGTTTGATACAATTCACCTATCAATCCTATCCAATTCACGTAGTCGATCACAAGGTCATCTAGCCGTGTAATATGTCACACCCTGATCTCACACTAGTTAGATTAACCACGGCGGACATGAATCACCATGTCAACATTCTCGTAGAATAATCGTCCTCATCGGGACGTAACTCTTGCGTTGAGTCTAGACTTACTCATTTTTGATACGCGGATTGGGTCTACTCAATCCTCAACTTTACTTAGTTGTCAATCATAAGTCTGATCAATCCACAAATTTGCTTTCGCTTTAAACCACAAGTTGAAGCAATCAAAATTGCCATGTCATGTTATTTAAAGTTCGATCATTCCTGCTAGACGTGAATCACCATGCCAACGCTCACGCGAAACGATCGTCCCAAATCCGATGTGACGCATGTGCGAGACTGGAGTTGCGCTCGCGCAAGACAAGATTGTTGTCGTTGTGGTTATCACCGAACAATCAAGTCATTTCTTTTCTTCATCCAAACATTCATTTCTATCAAAATCCTCCAATATAGCATCCTTTGAAATAATTTCTAACACGATCATCATTCATCAAATCAGAGTACCCCCGAGTTATCGTACATCAATCTTTGATACGTCTTAATACCATCGATGATGTACATAACCTGATGATCTTTCTTTTGCAACGAATTTCGAGTCGTGCAACTTAATTCCTCAATTCTCATTGTCTTATGCTAACTCGCCATCGAGCAACATCAATTCCAATTCCTTAGTCATTTTCGTATCTCCGAACCAACGTTTCCCATGCAAGCTATCTTCCAATTGTGCTAACATCGGTTTCATCTGAGTATTTCGTCTTAACTCAAGTTTCAATCCATTCGACTAAATTCAAAATCGCATGCACGATCCAGTACGTTTCCTCGACCAAAACATCCATTCTATTTTATCGTCTTGAATCTCCATTCAATCGTTTCATAATTTGCACTACGCATTCTTAATTCGTCCGAATGATATCTCGTTTGAGACTCTCAAATTCGTAACCAACTAAGCATTACTCGTTCTAAGGCTTCGCGCGATATAATCGCTTGCCGACATACTCGTACTATCCGTAAATTCTTTAGTCTCGCTCGAACAATTTCTATAACGTCCATACACCACTCAGGGTTCGAGCCACTCGACTAGTCATCGACACTCACTTTTATTCTTTTCTGAAGCTATCACATACACCACTCGGGGTCAAGTCATTCTACAAATTCTCAAAAGGTCATTCGACTCACAATCAACATGTTCAATTACGTGTTTGCCCGTTTCTCAAAGTCTAAGAACCATTTCCTGCGTTCGCTTTAGCGTTGTTCCAGTAGCGTCTCTATCAACATACGTTCTAAGTCTTACTTACTTTCGTCCGAGCGATAGTCGGTCTTGCTCGCAAACTCGTTCGCACTAGAAGGTCTAGGTGCGCGATACTCCGCATAACTTAGCCAAAAGGCTGCATGCATAACCATCCCGTTCGAACTATACTCCAGTCTCGTGTACTCATTCGCTATTGTCAACATAAGGTTATTCAAGCACGTACTTTGTCTGCTAACTTTTAGCACTAGTTTTCTTTCAACTCAAGTCCGTCGTAGTTTGGCATAAAGGCCTTCGCCTATCGATCCCGCTCAACCGAGTACTTGTACAAGCTTTTGAAAATATTAAACTTATTGTATGGAACATCCCAAGGCACAATGAGAGAGAGCGTACACTTCTTTTGTTTCAAAACGAGCTTTCAAAACTGAGAAAATCAAAATGAAGTCCAAGGACGTGAAGCCGTGCTTTGATACCAATCTATCACGCCCCGCTCCCGTAGGAGCGATCGTCCTCGCTAAGGCATGATGCCGTACGGGCCTAGGTTGCGCCCGTGCATGGCTAATCTCCAGAAATGGTCGATTTGAGCTAGGCCACAGAGTCGCACAGAGTGTCCCCATTTGCAGTGGAAAGTAATTGAACACAAGTTGAAGCGAATTCAAACTCTTTATTGATTTTCAAGATGTTTATAAGCGACGCTAGGCCAAGTTTACAAGTCTCTCAAGCTCTCTCTCTGAAACATAAAAGGCGTGCCAAGTAGCTTACAACATGGAATGATTCATGGCGATGTTCTAATACATTATGTCCTATATATGGTGCTTCAGCTCCTTGCAACGCTCCAAGGCTCCAGAGTTGGCTCCGTGCCTTAGCACGTTCGAGGAAAGCTCCGCACCCACCGACGTCTCCTGCATCCTGCAAGCAGACTGTGGGGTTATCAGTATATTATTATGCACTGGTGGGGAGGCTAGCTCGCCCACAATGCTATCATTACCAAACATGTTCTATTTACTTTTGTGCACCGTCTATCATTCATTGTCTTTCTAATCATGCCTTAGGATCAGTTTTCATGACATATATCATAACCTATCTCGTGTTATCGATTTTAACATGTTGCATGGAAATACATGCACGACTTACCCATACTTACCGTCCGGCCTTCCCTGTCCAAAGTAAACTAAGTTAGTCAACAATTCATACGTAACAACTTAACGTAATTCATGTGAACATTCAGTGTCGAGGACGTGTCCCTGCCTCAAATTCTAGCACGTCGTAGGCATGTTCTCTAACTCATTGCATGAAGTACTCTTTATTATTTGATTTGTTACATTTCAAGCCTGTTCATAAGGCGCTTCATTCAGTTAACTTAGACTATTTTGTTTCAATACAAGGACTTGCATGTGGATTGCCACTAGCAAAGCCCACTTAATCTATATGTACCGGTCGCTGGCACCACAAGCCAATTTGGATATATTTTCCTTTGGTATTCTCACCTATCATAGCGTGCGGGTGGACCTTGATAGTCTTTTGAAGTACCCCTTTGGTATTCTCACCTATCATAGCGTGCGGATGCACCTTGATAGTCTTTTGAAGTACCCCTTTTGTATTCTCACCTATCATAGCGTGATGGCTGGTACACCTTGATAGTCTTTTGAAATACCCGGCCTTACGTCTCTTTGAGTGTCCGAGCCCCCACCCAAACAGCCCGTAAGCCTTGATCCCGCCTAGGCCGGCCATGATCCTCCCTTTGATCGTGCTGCAGAATCCTTTATTTTTCCTACCTCCCGTATACGATGGGATTGTCCACGACCATTTCGTATTGCCTTGTCATTTTAACTTAACGGCTGTCTCTGAGCCATAGGCTAACCCTTAGCCATAATGCGTTATCGACCAGGTTGGCGGCGGCGTCCGTGCAGCGCAGGTAGCGAGCCCTGATGCACGTCCCCGTCATAAATGGCGCTAACTATTCCTTTCTTTCTTATCTTTTATTCATTCTTTCTTTTCTTTCTTTCACTTGTCCGTTCGTTCATTGATTCATTCACGTATTCATTCATTCATTCGTTGATTTATTCATTCACTTATTCGTTCATTCATTCATTCATACATTTTGCAACTTCCCGTGCAGGAGTCGCCTTGGCGACCCATCGGTCCCATACTCTTTCAATGTTGCTATACTCTACTCGGAACGACTATGTCGATAGTCTTCCCGTTTCATTATTGTAAACCATTCATTGTTTTATTGTTGAACGCATAAGGAACTTGAATATAAGCTTGTGCCTTAGCACGAGCGTGGAGTGCGGTGTGAGAGTTCTCACATTTTTCCAAGTTCTTTTCCATATTCTATACAAGCATACAAGATGGGATCATTCCCTTAGCTAGGTGCGTTGAGTCATTTATTAGCATGCACGGTGTTATTGCCTAGCGATTCTAACAATAGTGTCTGTATTATTAAGTGTCTAGGCTAAGCAAAGACGGGTTCATCGGAGCCACCCACCTTAGCGATGTTCGCATCGGCCGAGCGATACTCTGAGCGTGCCTTTGAAAGTCTAAGTCTGGACTCATCCTTGACGGGCCAATGTAAGTCTTTCATCGATTCTTCATTGGATCGACGTAACTCTTCGAGTCGACGGCTTGTTTGAGTTGTCTCACTTGCCGTTTGAATCGGCGTTCCGCTAGGGCGGAGCGGGTCATTACATAGGTGATTACAGAAAACTACGTAGCAAATACCAAAACTCTAAGAAGGTACTCAAGGAGTACAAAGGTAAAATAGAAAGACTTACCGACCTAATAGCTGAGGTTAGAAGTAATGATAATTCTAGTGAGGTAGGTGAGCTTTCTTCTGTTAAGCTGTTACTACATGAGACCACAAGACTATCCAAAGAGAAAGACAAGACCATCACCCAATTAGAGAAAAACCTACTCAAAGAGAAGAAGAGTATTCAGCAAGCACTTATCAGGAATGATACACTTATTGTTGATTATACTGTATTGTATGACACTTCCAAAAAGTTAAAAATTAGGTTAGGAAAACAGCCTGAGCTAGCTGCTTCCTATCCTAACACGTGTCACTTACCAAAACATCGAAACAATGTCAAACCCAACACTGTCAGACCAAACCAAACCTCTGTCCAAGAAGACTAATAGGCATGCATTCTATTATACTAGAAAACCAAGACCTACCAATCATATACAACATACTGCATCCAACACTCAATATGCTAGATGTCATTATTATGGCACCATTGGTCATATCTCTTCTGCAAGTAGAGTTAGAAAGCCTGTTAATTTGAAGATATGTACATGGATACCGAAAACTAACACTTCGGGACCCTACAAGAAATGGGTACCAAGAGTTTCATTTGCAAATTCTTTTATAGGTGGAACACCCTTCACATGCTAGAAGTAAACGGATCATCGACAGCAGTTGCTCACGACACATGACCGGTGACGCTTCATTATTCGCAACATTGTCGAAGAAGAAAGAATGATATGTTTCCTTCGGTAATAATCTTAAAGGGTACATAATAGGTATCGACAATATTGGCAAGGTTCCTTATCCTGTGATTAAAGATGTCTGTCTAGTTACCGAGTTAAAACATAACCTACTCAGCATAAGCTATTTAGCTAACCACGGTTATGGTATTAACTTTGTCAAAGACAAATGTACTATAGTTGATAGCTCAACTGGAAGTACTATCTTTAAAGCTATTAGGAAAGACAATATATATGTTTTCTATTTGTTAGAAGATGCTAACAAAGCAGGTAAATGCTTAATGGCCAAAAGTGATAAGAGTCAACTATGGCATATGAGACTCGGTCATGCAAACATGGACACAATTTCAAAACTATCAACAAAGAAGTTGGTATGAGGCTTACCAGACATTACTTTCAAGAAGGATACGGTATGTAGTGAATGTGAAAAGAACAAAGCTACCCGATCCGAATTTAAGTCCAAGAACGTTGTAAGTACCACTAGACCTCTACAATTACTGCATATGGATTTATTTAGACCTAGTAGAATTGCTAGCCTAGGTGGTAAATTATATGCTTTTGTAATAGTAGATGATTTCTCTAGATACACGTGGGTATATTTTCTTGCATGCAAGAACGATAAATTGTCAGAATTCGTCTCCTTTTACAAGAAAGTTCAAAATGAGAAAAGTTTCATGATCACTCGTATTCGAAGCGATCATGGTAGCGAATTTGAGAATGCAGAGTTTAAGTAATTTTGTGACACACACGATTATCTGCACGAGTTCTCTTTCCCTAGGACTCCACAACAAAATAGAGTTGTGGAACGTAAGAGCATGACTCTATCCAAAATGGCTAATGTTAAACCAGTTTAGTCTACCTAAATACTTTTAGGCTAAAGCTGTCAATATAGCTTGCTATATTCTCAATTGGATTTTAATTCGACCTATATCGAAGACGACTCCCTATGTACTATGGTTTGATAGAACACCCAATGTTTCATATTTTAAAATATTTGGTTGTAAATGTTTTATTCTCAATACTAAGGATAATCTGGGAAAGTTTGACGAAAAGGCCGATGAAGGTATCCTTTTAGGTTATACGGCAAAGAGCAAAGGATACTGAGTCTTCAACAAAAGAACCATGATCATCGAAGAATCGATAAATATCACATTTGACGAATTGAATCAACATTTAATCGATGATGATGATGAAGACCTCAGTACAACAAATACAGCACCTGCAGAACCTTCAAGCACAACACCAGCCGGTCCTTTAAGCAGATCACGTACAAAACCAGAAGCCGGAACCAACTACATTGAGAGTTTGCCAAAAAGAATGAAGTTTTTGACAGACCATCCCAAGGACTTCGTAATAGGTGAGATTACCAGGGGTGTAAGTACTCGTTCCTCTAGCAAAGATATAGTTTCCTGTGTTACATTTATTTTACAGCTTGAACCCAAAACTATTGAAGAAGCATGTAGTGATACTTTTTGGTTAGATGTTGTACAAGATGAATTAAACCAATTTGAATGGAATCAAGTTTAGGAACTTGTTTCCAAGCCTATTGATCATCCGGTCA
This sequence comes from Iris pallida, assembly GCA_029216955.1. Lineage (NCBI taxonomy): Eukaryota > Viridiplantae > Streptophyta > Magnoliopsida > Asparagales > Iridaceae > Iris > Iris pallida. Next base: position 70,041 of record JANAVB010040219.1, on the reverse strand, counting down.
TTGGCACCCGCTGGGTATTCCGAAATAAACTAAATGAGAATAGTTTAGTTACTTGTAATAAGGCCCGACTCGTAGCTCAAGAATACAACCAAGAGGAAGGTATTGACTACATGAGACCTATGTCCCAGTTGCAAGATTAGAATCCATTCGCATGTTATATGCATTTGCATGTTTTCATAATTTTAAATTATTTCAAATGGATGTTAAGAGTGCATTTTTGAACGGTTTTATAAAAGAAGAAGTTTATGTAGATCAACCTCCAGGTTTTACTGATTTCAAAAATTCTGATTATGTTTTCAAGTTGAAGAAAGCCTTATACGATTTAAAACAAGTCCCTCCTGCTTGGTATAATCGTCTAAGCTCTTTTCTACTTGATAGTAGTTTTACAAAAGGTAAGGTTGATACTACACTATTTACAAAATCTTTTAATGAAAGTCTTCTTTTAGTTCAAATTTATGTAGATGATATTATTTGTGGATCTACAGATGTATTTCTCTATCAAGAATTTTCAAAGTGTATGCAGAATGAGTTTGAGATGAGCATGATGGAAGAACTAAAATTCTTCCTCGGACTGCAAATCAAACAAACCAACAATGGGATGTTCATTTAATCAAGCTAAATACACAAATGATTTATTGAAGATGTTTGACCTGGTAATGGTCAAACCACTTGGCACTTCGATGGCAACTTCAACCAAGCTTGATATTGATGAACAAGGCAAACCGGTCGACATACGTAAGTATTGAGGTATGATTGGTAGCTTACTTTATTTAACTGTCAGTCGTCCAGATATAATGTTTAGCGTTTGCTTGTGTGCACATTTTCAAACTAATCCTAAGGAATCACACTTGTGCGCGGTTAAACGTATATTTCGATACCTTAAAGGCACTTCTTCTGTCGGCTTGTGGTATCCCAAAACCACGTCATGTGACCTAACCGGTTACTCGGATGCTGATTTTGCTGGATGCAAAGTGGATAGAAAAAAATACCAGCGGCACGTGTCATTTCCCAGGTAAGGCTTTAGTCTCTTGGTTTAGCAAGAAAAAAATATGTTGTATTATCAAATACTGAGGCTGAGTATGTCATCGCAGGACGTTGTTGTGCACAAATTTTGTAGATGAAGCAAACTTTAGAAGACTTTGGTTTACTTTACACACACATACCCATTTTCTGTGACAACACTAGCCCTATTAATTTGACTAAGAATCCTGTATGTCACTCTCGTACTAAGCATATTGAGATACGATATCATTTTCTTAGAGATCATCAACAAATTGGAGATATAAACCTTGTATATGTAGACACAGAGAACCAACTGGCTGATATCTTTATAAAACCATTAGCGGAAGATCGTTACAATTATTTACGTCGAAAATTAGAGATTTTAGATATCAATAATACTAATTAGTTTTGTTTTATTGATTATTTTTCAATACTCAAAAACTGTTTTTGAGACAAGCCTACAAAGGCTCTATCTGTCACCACGGCTGCTACTAAAGCGAAACGGTATTTAAGTGTTCTCCGGTAAACATCCGTTAGCTGTGACAGTACCCCTACAGCTAATCTGAAACAGTCGCTGTGTATCAAAATTTAATTTGTAAAATATTATTAATTATATTAATTAAAATTTAAAATAACTAAACTTGGAATTAAATAATTGATAAGAGTTAATGAAAAGAAAGTGGCATGCATTTATTTTTGTTTGAAAAATATCTCAACAGAACCCCAGGCGAACTCTGACCGAATTCGGCCCGAGTTCTGTTGGTGATATGTGTTTTAAGTCAGAACCGAGGGGCCTCCTTCCTTTCAGCTTCTCCAAAAGCCTCATATTCACAGCAGCAGCCGCCCGAGCCCCCCAAATCCTAGCTATTCTGCAAGCCTTTTCTTCCAATCCCCTTGGAGAAATTAATCCAAACTTTGGATTCGTGTAAAGATTATCATCCTCTACAACATACTCCAATCTTGGAAGGTATAACCTCCTCCTTCCCTCACTTTCAAGATCGTAGATTTCATCTCATTTTAGACACAATGCCTATGAAATTCAATCCCTCCAAGAGAAAGAAGACCGCAGCCAGTGAAGAGGCTTCGTCTTCGAATCCTCAGGTGGATTCACTCTTTTCCCCTGTCCAATCGGCCGACGGTGCATATAATGAATTTTTTTTGAAGCTCATGATCAATCTTTACTATGGTACACGAATTTCTCGGTTCGTAAAATATGTACCGGCGCCCCGATCAAATGGACTATATTTCTGAATATCGTTCATACTTTGAGGCATTAGGGTTGCACCAACTTGTCACTCACCAATATCCCATTGCAACCAATGCTATTTGACTGTTTTATTGCAATTTTACTTTGAACAATTTTGCTTTAGGAACTCGTGTCGGTGGAATCACTATCGAGTTCAATGATGTCCTCTTAGCAAAAATCCTTGGTATTCCTAATGAAGGTGCCCCGCTTGATGATATCACGGAATTTGATTTTTTTGCAGGCATAACTTTAAGCAGTTTCAAGAACGAACTCTGTTTTCCTGCTCGTGTTCGTTCTGGCAAGTTCAAGGCTGCTAACTTGAACTTATTTAACTATGAATTGCATCGCATCATCTCCTCAACTCTTTTACCCAAATCCACTTTGAAAGATGTTGTTACCACCCTTGAACTGTCTGCCCTTTATCACATTCGTAAGGGTATTCATTTTTCTGTCCCGAAGATTATTATTCAGATGATGGGAAGTTCTCGCAAAAGGCATAGTAACCTGGCTTACGCAATGATTATTCCAATCATCTTTCAGCATTTTGATATTGACTTATCTACTTCTGCTCTTGAGTCTGAGCCCAAGTATCTTCAACTGTCTCGTCGCAGCACAGTCGTCCCTCCTGTTCCTCCTACTGCTCCACCTCCTCAGGATTACCCTATGTCTTATGAGGGTGTCCATCAGCATCTCTCAGATTTGCGAGCGTTTATTACTGACACATCTAGGGAACACGAGTTCCGTGATGCCAGTCGTTTTCAGGCTCTCGCCAATTTATTTGCCGACCTCTAATTTGCTCAGACTGGTCATTCTGACAGTTCTCTTCTCGAGATCCAGCTGTATCGGGTTACGGCTATGAGGATGAAGCGGTACGTCATCTCTTTCAGCTTGGTAATGCATAAGATTGGTACCGTGGTTCTGGTGCTACTCCACACCCTTCTGGAGATGGCACTTCTGGAGCTGGTCCATCTGGACATGGTGGCACTGCTGATGCTAATGATGATGTTGACTCTGAGGATTTCTGATCTAGACGTGATGTATTTTGTCTAGATGTCATTTTGTTAGAATCTTTATTTGTCTATGTTTACTTGGAAATGCTCCGACATTCCAAGAATTTCTACTTTTCGTATTGAGATATTATTTGCTGCAATGATGTATCTTGAACATCTTTTATGCTTTTCTTAGCATGTTTTCTATTTCAGGTTAGTACTACTCTCTATCCTTATTTCATGTTGTTTATGTATAACATTATCTCTTTTAGCTTATGCTTCAACATATAAACTGCCTGTGAAATACATGTTTATCCTTCTATATTTTCTTTGTATTTCTTCAACGTTTGTTTCTTATGCATAAATTATGGGGAAGATTCTCTCTTTGCAATTATTTTGCTAAGTGACAACGGGGGAGAAAATGGATCTAACATCTTTTGCAGGAACAGGATAATACAAGAATTTTTTTTGAGGATACAGTACAGTACCATAGTTGAACAAGTACTATTTTGATTATTTTCAAATCAAACGATCAAGATGTTATATCGGTCAAGGTTTGTCAATTATCAAAATGGGGGAGATTGTTGGCCCATTGGTCATGGTTGAACCTGATTTTAATAATTAATCTAACCCAGTCTCGATATAAGGGCTACTTCTGATCAAGACTGAAGCCGTTTTTGCCGTATGAGTCTGTATTTGATATTCAATGTAATTTTCATATTTATTGAGTCTAGGAATATTTTGTATACCGAGTCGTACTGGCAAATAGGCTATCCCAAAATATTTTCAAAAATATCCTATGTTTTAAAAATAGCCCATTTTATAAAAGCTCCTAACTGCTTAAACTTTTCAAATAAGCCAAAACCAAAATATGTTTTATAAAACATCCCAAAAATCAAAATTGGCCTCAGGAGAATTCGGCCAGAATTCGTTTAGTGACGTTTGCTTTTTGAACTTGGTCCTCCTGCAGTTACGGATGCAACAGCTATTTGCCGAGATTCTCTCAAAGAGTTCTGTCCGAATTCTGCACGAATTATGTCAGAATTCTGACTTTGGAAAACCTATAAATAGAGAAGGATTTCAATCATTTTAACTCACTCATTCACTTTCTTATCTCTTCTCTCTAAGCTTAAACGTCTTCCAAAGTGTTCTAAAAGCTTTCATTTTTAAATTCTAAGCCAGTTACTTTCCTCTATTCGGTTTGCCAGTGCGGTATGGTCTAGAAGTTTCAGAGAGATTGTAATCAGAGGCTTGGTTGAAGAAAAACACTTCACAATTGAAGTTGGTCGAGTACTTCGTATCAAAGCTCGCATTGAGAAGTTCCAAGGACTTCGTATGAAAATTTGCGGTATTTTCCAATAGTGGATTCAACTGGAAACTAGAGTTCTTTCGACTGGAATAGTTCTCACAAGAGGAAAACCAATATACATCGTCGTCTTTGTGTTTGCTTTCTGATCTCAGCCTTTACATTTTACATACTTGTGATATATTATTTGTGATCTTGTTGCTAATATTTTTAATTTGCTAAATTCCACTGCTTACTCTATTCACCCCTTAGAGTATTACGCTTTACAATTCGTTCCTACAATGTTCTCTTATGAGTCCGCCATGGCAGTCTTTTCCTTAACAGAATATACTAAAGATTACATTGATCTGCAAAATAAAAGTAATCACAAATATCTTCATTTGAAATAGGCAACATAGAGACGTGTTAACTTTAAATTCTACAGATTAATGGAGGTGTAAATCTCTCAATTCTTGTAATATAATACTTTCACAATTTTGATTAATTGGTAAAGGATTAAGAAAATTCCCCTAAGACTTTTATGTCTTTGGCAATAAATAAGTATAAATATACTAAAACATCCTTTCTAAACTATGATTCCATGTTTCATTTAATAAATCCCCTTAATACTTATGCGTGTTAACTCAGTTAACCGCCAACACTAAGGAGTATTATTAGCAAGCCCAAGCAAGATGCCAGTTTATTAAGGGTGTATACTAAATTTGAGACACGAAATAAAATTTGGATGGAAACTTTAAATCTTGTTTTAGGGGTAGCCATCTAGTATTAGGGATTGAGTGAGTTGGTTAGATTATGGGGTAGAACATGATTGGTTCTTAGGGATCATCTAAAATAGGATTTGATAGAATGAATATCAGGAAACCAAAATATCAAGGATTGATTTGGGAAAGAAATTGCATAAAGGTGAAGTGAAGTAGAGTATAGAAGTTTCCTGAGTATCACGTAGTCAGAGTCTGAGTATTAGAGATAGCAGTAGTGTGTCAATAAGTGGGATAGTGCCAAGTTGGCATTCTGGGTTATTTAGTGCATATGACATATATAGTCGTGATTTGGTATCTGCCACCAGGAGTGCCTAGAGAATGCAAGTAATCAAGTGTATCTGTTTTGAGATGAATAGCATATACTAGATATAGCATGTAATTAGAATACGGTCAATGAGTGTTGCCATGGATAATAGTATCAGTTAGGAGTATCAGGACAAAGTCGGGGTGAGGCATATAAGAGAGTATCAGGGAGAGTAGGAGTACAAGTGTTCAGAGCAGAGAGAGGAGAAGTAACTTATATGAGATTTCATTTCAGTGAGTATGGAGGCTTTTGCCAGTGTGTTAGAGTGCAGGGATGATTATGAACCAGAGATTTGTATGATGAATAGAATGGTACACGTGTGACAGCAGTATCAAGGGTATAGTGTCTTGGAGGGTAGAAGGTATATATAGTTATATTGTCGAGGTACGGATAAGTATACTAGAGTGATTGTTAAGTGCCAACATATTGGTTAGTTTTAGGATAGCAAGATAGGAGCAGTAAACCTCCAGACCAAAAGCATTCAAGGTATGAGTAACCTAGTGGTTGGTGTAATAAATATAGGCCAGATCCTTGAAGTACCTTAGTAAGAGTGTATCCCGTGAGTGTCAAGCATAAGAGCTAGTGCAATATGATAGATAGTGTCAAAAATTCAGGAAGGTATCCTACAAATAGTAACTTAGAATTCTTAGTATAGCAACCTTAGTGGTACGCACTAGTGAGTTAAGGATAGCCTTTAGTCTCAGGTATTTTAGTTAGATTGTAGTGAGAGGATAACTGGATTGAGTATCAGAGGTAGGTAAGGAGTCCAGCTAGGCCATCTGTGGCACCGCAAATTGCCCCGCACCAACATAGGAAGACACCCCAGCAAGGCAGTGTGTTTGCGATGACGGTCGAGGAGGCCAATGATGTCACGACCCGCTCCCGTTTTTCGGGATACGAGTACGTAGCCTACGCCGCAGCATCAGCGGTAGTATGCTGTCTAGGTCTCAATGTCAAACTCAAGTACAACAAAACCATATCTAATTGCTCATTCACAATAATTATTCAAATTACAAATCCAATAATTCACCAAAATAATATTCGGTAACAAACTCGCTAAAAATAAAAGATCTACCTAAATAAGAATCTAAGATTGGCCTCCAAGGTCTCTATCTCACACGTATAGTCTATAGCGCAAAAGTATGAAGAATGCCAAGTCACCTGCAACGATCCTGTCAGGAAAGGAGCAAACTACAATCATATTGCAATAATGTAATTTAATACAAATAAGCTAGACAATAGAGACACTGTAGAAAATAAAGTAAACATATGTATGAACTGAAAACGATAAACAGGTACAAAAACCACTAGCAAGAACATGTATGAATGAGACAACTAGTAATGAACATGTATAATAAAACAAACAGTGTGTTTGAAATACTTTTTGACATGTGAACGGTTTGGGCTAATATGGCACATCATAGATGGCTATCCACAATAAAAAAGTACGACTAACCCATAAGTGAAGTGTATGACTTAGCTATCCACAATAACAATCGTTAGGCTTTGTTCACATACCTATGAGCATTTTCCCTTCCGACTCACTAAACAGTCAATAAACGAGAAATGATATAACAAGCCTATCATGTCGCAATCGTGTCTCAGTTGGATACACAATGAAACACAATAAAGATTAGCATTATAATATAATAAGAACAAAAAATAATAGTGTACTTGGCTGAATTCCTGAACGAACTAGTTTCACAAGTTGATGACAAGATAAACTCTGGCCTAGAAGCTATCAAACCATACCATACCATCGTACCACGAACCCGTGTACGAATAACCACAAGTTAGATCTAAAATCCCATTCTAAAAGTCATAGAAAGTGGCCAATAGATTGACCTAATTAATTCTATTTAATTCTAAATAAAATCACTTAAAAATCTAATTTAACCTAATAATAATCTAAAATATCATCCAATAAGATATTTTGGCCATAGAAAGTCACGGTTCTAATTTTGGAATCTATAGCACGTAAATTGAGGCGTACCATTGACTAACAAGTCAAATATTATGAACTCAATGATTTGAGGGTGCATCTCAGTAGATTTCAGCACCACGAGTGCACCAGAATCGACCGTACCGCAAATTCAGGACTTAGTCAAAAGTTATCGCCGTAATGGCTTACCGTGACCAAATCGGTGAATTATCGGTCAAATCTGAATTCAACGTAATTAATAAAATACTAAACGAATTTCTAAATTTTTGAAAAAATTATATATTGTAGATATTCGTGTCAGCTTTCTAAAACTTGAAAAGGATCGCAAAACGGAGTTCAAAATCGCCCAAAATTTTGTAAATAGTGCGACACGTCAATTTCTTGACAACCGACACTCAAATAAATCTCTAGAAATTAACGTAAATAATTGCAGAAAGTAAAATATATTTTTGAAAGTTGACCTCGATATGCTTCTAAGAAAAAAATGGTACTTGAAATGGATGTCGGGGTTGATCACAATCACCTCGTGAAGTTGAAGGATCTCCAAGATCGAACCACAAAGGAGCCTGGAATAATAAACTATGGTTTATTGAATACACACACACGTATACATACACACACACACACACACACACATATATATATATATATATATATATATATATATATATATATAGAGAGAGAGAGAGAGAGAGGAGGGATCCACATCCCCTCACTTTTGCATCTCCCATGCATCCCCATGATAACACCCGTTGGATCTTTGTTTAAGTCATCTAATCTTAACGTTGATTTTTCAACGGTTAAGGTTTGATGACTTAAACAAGATCGCTCCTCATATATATATATATATATATATATATATATATATATATATATATATATATATATATATATATATATATATATATATGAGGGGATGCTTGGGGGATACAAAAGTGAGGGGATGTGGATCGCTCCTCATATATATATATATATATATATATATATATATATATATATATATATATATATATATATATATATTTATTTATTTTATATATATATATATATATATATATATATATATATATATATATATGAAGTCATTTCACCGAGAATCCATGCCTCGCTAGTATACATCTGGCTGCAGTAAACTCTTGATTTATGACTCAATATGATTTGATATCGAATATTCTATTAACCTTATCCAATATTGACATAATAACTCAAAGGTCAAATAATGCAATTAGGACATAGCTTTGATAATATTCAATAACCTACGCTTACTTAAAATTAGGTCAAATCATGCCTTGCTAGTGTGCTGTTGGCTGTAGGGAACCCACAGTCTCCATAATGAAAACAAATGACGACAATGCGCATCTGCCTTGCCATTGTAAGTCATCAAAAAAATTCCAACTATATCCATAATAATTTCAAAAGAGCTTCTAGAATTTCGAGCAAGTCGATCATGATAGAAAAGTGTAAGTATCTATCCTTGAAGTGAAAGTATTTATTTTTGAAAATCAAACAATCGAGTAGGTATCAATTTTGAAAATCAAACGATCGATTAGAAAAAAATGACCGAAGACAAAATAAATATAAAATTTAAATTTTTATTTCTATAATATTCAAAGATCGATGAAATATAATATATATATATATATATATATATATATATATATATATATATATATAAAAAAAAATATATATATATATATATATAATTTCCCCAAAAATTGACTCAGAATAAATAAATGGATAATTGGATCATGTTAGGCTCAAACTCAATGGATGAAAAATAAAATATTGACTCTTATAAAATAATTACTTATGACCAATGGGAAATAAGCAATATGGACCTTACGATATGATGATATTTAGAGAAGACAGAAAATAAAATTACACAAATGATCAATATTAGGAATTTAATATTATGAAGTCCTAATTTATCAGACGAATAGTCTATCAACCTTTGATCCTACCATCGTATTAAAATATAATAGTATATCCTTCTATGACAATTTCTTATACCTAATAGGGTTTAGAATTCAATAAATTCCTATATAAATCACATGACCTATGTAGCAACCTTAACTACCCAACTGTCAAATTAAATAATGGCTTTCCTATGGTATACCTAGTCCTAGCCATTCTCCTAAAATCAAATCAATATTAATTATGAATGAGCACTTCCTGGTCGTACGCTCGCAGTAGTACGACTAATGTAGGTACTACCACGAGTTTGCACAATTTTACAAAAACAGACCTGTATGGGCCATCAAAAAAACTTTACGAACCGCTCCCATTTTTTGGAATACGAGTACGTAGCCAAGTCCAGCCTACGTCGCAACATCGAAGGTAGTACGCTGTCTAGGCCTCAATGTCAAACTCAAGTACAACAAAACCATATCTAATAGCCCATTCATAATAATTATTCAAATTACAAATCCAATAATTCACCAAAATGACATTCGGGAACAAATCCACTAAAAATAAAAGAACTATCTAAACTAGAATCTAATGTTGACCTCCAAGGTCTCTATCTCTCCCGTATTATTTCGAGACGTGAAAAATCGCGATCTGGTGACATAACATAAGGTCTTCCAAATGTGGAACAAATCTTAGAAGTGCGTTCGGTTGGTTCAATATCGATGAACCTTGAAAGGAGAGTTGAAAGTTGGAACGAACATATACCAAAAATTCTTGGAATCCCCTGGGGATTCTTGACTGGAGCTGAGCTAACCATAGCCCAAAGTCGTATCTCTTTGGTTAATAAGATTCAAAAGGTTTATCGATCCCGGGGGTGCAGATTCATAATAGACATATAGAGATTATTGTACGTCAAGTAACATCAAAGGTGTTGGTTTCAGAAGATGGAATGTTTAATGTTTTTTTACCTGGAGAGATTGTTGCGAGCGGAACGAGCAGGGCGTGCTTTGGACGAAGCAATCTGTTATAGGGCAATCTTATTGGGAATAACGAAGGCATCCCTGAATACTTTAAGTTTCATATTCGAGCAAGTTTTTAAGAAATTGCTAGAGTTTTAGCAAAAGCTGCTCTACAAGGCCGTATTGATTGGTTGAAGGGCCTGAAAGAGAATGTTGTTTTGGGGAGGATTATCCCTGTCGGTACCGGATTCCAAAAATTAGTGTATCACTCAAGGCAAGACAAGAACATTCATTTGGAAATCAAAAATCAAAATCTATTCGAGTTGGAAATGAGAGATATTTTGTTACATCATAGAGAATTTTTTTTTCTTGCGTCCCAAACAATTTCCACGAGACACCAGAAAAATTATTTACGCGATTTCATAATTCCTAAGGTAAGGGTAGATTCATTCTTTCTTTTGACTTTCTATTTATTGATTTGGTAATAAATAAAATGAAATATTAATAATAAAAATGAATGGTTGGGGCTGTGTAGCAACGGTCAATCCTGGTAGAAGGTTTCGTCGGAACAATTTTTTATTTGTTCAAAAAAAGAGAAAGTACGGGAAAAAAATGACAAGAAGATATTGGAACATCAATTTAGAAGAGATGATGGAAGCAGGAGTTCATTTTGGTCATGGTATTAAGAAATGGAATCCTAGAATGCCCCTTAAATCTCTGCAAAGCGTAAAGGTATTCATTTTACAAATCTTACTAGAACTGCTCGTTTTTTATCAGAAGCCTGTGATTTAGTTTTTGATGCAGCAAGTGGGGGGAAAATTTTCTTAATAGTTGGTACCAAAAATAAAGCAGCGGATTCAGTAGCATCATCTGCAATAAGGGCTTAATGTCATTATGTTAATAAAAGCTTACGGAAAGTAGAAATAGAAGCTGATGAGTATCGAAGGAATGGATATTCTGAGATAGAACAAGAAAAAGTAAATGCCTAATTTTGTCAGCTCGAAGGAAATAGAAGATCATACATGAGTGATTCAGCAGATTTGGATTCCTATATATCCTCTCATGTGGTACCTCATCATACGATTCTTATGAGATCCATCTGTCTAGATATCATCATATACATCTAGAAAGCCGTATGCTTTGGAAGAAGCTTGTACAGTTTGGGAAGGGATTTTTTTGATAAAAAAGAAGAATCTGCATCAACTGATATGCCCTTAGGCACGACCATATATAACATAGAAATCACACTTGGAAAGGGTGGACAATTGGCTAGAGCAGCTGGCGCTGTAGCGAAGCCGATTGCAAAAGGGGGTAAATCGGCCACATTAAGATTACCATCAGGGGAGGTCCGTTTGATATCCAAAAACTGCTTAGCAACAGTCGGACAAGTAGGTAATATTGGGGCGAACCAAAAAAGTTTGGGTAGAGCCGGATCAAAGTGTTGGCTAGGTAAGCGTCCTGTAGTAAGAGGAGTAGTTATGAACCCTGTAGACCATCCCCATAGGGCGGTGAAGGGAGAGCCCGTATTGGTAGAAAAAAAACCCACAACCCCTTGGGGTTATCCTGCGCTTGGAAGGAGAAGTAGAAAAAGAAAAAAAATATAGTGATAGTTTTATTCTTCGTCGCCGTAAATAGGAATATTGAAAATCCAATTTTTGGAATTTTAAATAATGTGATGGGCGAACAACGGGAATTGAACCCGCGCATGGTGGATTCACAATCCACTGCGTTGATCCACTTGGCTACCGCCCCTTATCTAGCTAAAGGATTTTCTCTTTTTTCTTTTCATCATTATTGTATTTATTCTTACCTTCATACTTCGATCGAGATATTCTATTGGACATAGAATGTCAATCTTTAAAATAGGAGGAATCAACTGTGACACGTTCACTAACAAAAATCCTTTTGAAGCCAATTATTTATCGAAAAAAATGGAAAAACTCAACATGAGGGAGGAGAAAGAAATAATAGTAACTTGGTATCGGGCATCTACCATTATACCCACAATGATTGGCCATACAATCGCTATTCATAATGGAAAGGAAGAAGAAGAAGTAGCCCGGGATCGCTTACGGAAAGTAGAAATAGAAGCAGATGAGTATCGAAGGAATGGATATTCTGAGATAGAACAAGAAAAAGTAAATTTGATTAATGCTACTTCTTATAGTTTGGAACGATTAGAAAATTTCAAAAATGAAACGCTTCATTTTGAACAACAAAGAGCGATTAATCAAGTTCGACAACGAGTTTTCTAACAAGCCTTACAAGGAGCTCTAGGAACTCTGAATAGTTGTTTGAATAAGGAATTACATTTTCGTACCATCAGTGCTAATATTGGCATCGTCGGGGCCGTGGAAAAAATAACTAATTAGCCCTTCTACTTTTACTTGAGTTTAGAGTTTAGGCATTATTTTTTCCCTTTGTTTCCAAAAAAGAAAAAAGAGATACTAATGGTAACCCTTCAAGCTGACGAAATTAGTAATATTATTTGTGAACGTATTGAACAATATAATAGAGGAGTAAAGATTATGAATACTGGTACGGTACTTCAAGTGGGCGATAGTATTGCTCGTATTCATGGTCTTGATGAAGTAATGGCAGGTGAATTAGTAGAATTTGAAGAGGGTACAATAGGCATTACTCTAAATTTGGAATCTAATAATATTGGTGTTGTATTAATGGGTGATGGTTTGATGATACAAGAGGGAAGTTCTGTAAAAGCAACAGGAAGAATTGCTCAGATACCTGTGAGTGATGCTTATTTTGGCAGTGTTATAAATGCTCTGGCTAAACCTATTGATGGAAGAGGTAAAATTCTAGCTTCTGAATCTAGGTTAATTGAAGCTCCTGCCCCAGGTATTATTTCGAGACGTAGAATATCCATTCCTTCGATACTCGGGATATAGTCCATAGCATAAAGTAGGAAGCATGCCAAGTCACCTGCAACAATCCAGACAGAAAATGAGCAAAGTACAACCCTATTATAATGATGTAACTTAATACAAAATAAACTAGACAATAGAGAGACATTAGAAAATAAAGAAAACATGTGTATGAACTAGAAACGATAAACAGGTACAAGAAACCACTCGCAAGAACATGTTTGAATGAGACAACTAGCAATGAACATGTATAATAAAACAGACAGTATGTTTGAAATACTTTTCGACATGTGAATGGTTTGGGCTAATACGGCACATCATAGATGGTTATCCACAATAAAAAGGTATGACTAACCCATACGTGAGGTGTATGACTTAGTTATCCACAATAACAATCATTGGGCTTTATTCACATACCTACTGATCATTTTCCTTCCTGACTCACTAAATAGTTAATAAACGAGAAATGATACAACAAGCCTATCATGTCGTAATCGTGTCTGATACTCAATGAAACACAATAAAGTTTAGCATTTAATGTAATAAGAACATAAAACAATAGTTTACTTGCATGAATTCCTGAACGAACTGGTTTCACAAGTTGATGACAAGATAAACTATGGCCTAGAAGCTATCAAACCATACCATATCATCGTACCACGAACCTGTGCATGAATAATCACAAGTTAGATCTAAAATCTCATTCTAAAAGTCATAGAAAGTGACTAATGGGTTAACCTAATTAATTCTATTTAATTTTGAATAAAATTACTTAAAAATCTAATTTAACCGAATAATAATCTGAAATATCATTCAATGAGGAATTTTGGCCACAAAGTCACGGTTCTAATTTTGAAATCTATAACACCCAAATTGAGACGTACCGTTGACTAACTAGTCAAATATTATGAACTCAATGATTTGAGGGTGCAACTTGGTAGATTTTAGCACCAAGAGTGCACCGGAATCGTCCGTGCTACAAAATCACGATTTGGTCAAAAGTTATCACCCTTATAGCTAACCATGACCAAATCGGTGAATTATCGGTCAAATCTGAGTTCAACGTAATAAATAAAATAATAAATGAATTTTTGAATTTCTGAAAAAATATATGCTTTAGATATTCATGCCAGCTATCCAAAACTTAAAATGGATCTCAAAATAGAGTTCGAAATCTCCCAAAATCTCGAAAATAGTGTGAAACGTCAATCTTTGGACAACCGACACTCAAATAAATCTCTATAAATTCACGTAAATAATTACAAAAAGTAAAATATAATTTTGGAAATCTAACCACGATACGCTTTTAACAAAAAAAAGGCACTCGAAACGGATGTCGGGGTTGATCGTAATCGCCTCGTGAATTTGGATGATCTCCAAGATCGAACCACAAATGAGGCTGGAATAATAAATTAGGGTATTATATATATATATATATATATATATATATATATATATATATAGAGAGAGAGAGAGAGAGAGAGAGGCAGTTTGGCGCCGACATATGGGCCCGGGTATGGCTGACTGGGGTGCTGACTGTATAAAGGCTAATTTAAATTCAAAAAATTATTTTAACTATAAATAAATCCAAATAAATTCCAAAAAATTCCTAAAAAATTCTAGAAAATCTTTCTAAGTTTTTAGAACCTAAATAAAAATATTTTATCTCACAATATCATCTTGTGACCCCAAAGTAAATTCTAAAGGCCTATAAAAATAAATTCTTTTGGTTTTAATTATCTATAAATTTCCAAAAATTCTATAAAACCAAAAAATCCTAGAATATTCTAGAAAATATTTCTTGTCATCTAGAGCCCAAATAAAAGTATTTGGTCCAAAAATACTCCAGAATGACCTTACAATAAATACTGAAAGTCCTTAAAAATAATCAACACTTAAACATTAAATACCTAATAATATCCAAAAATTATAAAAAAATATAAAATATCTAAATAATATGTATATAAGCTACATAGAGGTCATATTACCTTAATATGGACATGGCTTACATATAAGCTTCTGCATAACTCCCAATGATCACAAAATTAATAGATTATCTAGTTCTATTCTGTCTGTTCTTTTCTTCCTTTGTCATCCTTGTTTGAGTGTTTCCTTAGTACCTTATAGATTATCTTGTGTTATAGTTGGTTAGTGTAGTTCGTAGAAAATCTTGACTGAGACTGCGATACCATGACAAGTAATAGCATAACCATGCATGTTGTTCTTATATAGAATTGTGTATGATTTTAGATAAGACTTTTCTGGAATATGACTGATGGGTTTGAGCATAGCGAAGATTATCTGAGTAGGTTATGACTGGTCAACAGAGAGGAGTGATTTCGAGGATGAAATTTTTCTAAGGGGGTAGGATTGTAACTACCTAAATCCGAAATAGGGGTACTTTTGTCATTTCATATTATTTTATTTTTTGCATATTTATTTACATAATATTGTGTATAATTATTGTTTAATATTGTGTTAGTTAATATGGTTAGTGGCTAGCCTATTTGTTAGACTTGTGTTAGTGAACCAATTAGACTAAACACTGGATTAGAGCCCAACAATTAGCATGACATGATTTATGCACACTACACCAAAATATGAATTTCCTAACATAGTTTTTTTTTTCAACTACTAACAGTTTTTTACTGTTACAAATTACCAATGTTAAAAAACCATTACTAATATAAAAATCATTACTATAAATAGCAAAAAGTGAATTTTAATTTTAGTAACATATATTATTTACTTTATCACACATATAACCATTAGCAAATTTCAATAAAATTAAAATAGAATTAAAATATGTATCATGTGCACCTAGTCAATCTTGTGAGGATTAACAGAAGACATGTTCTACTGGTGACTCACTATATGCACCTAGTCTCATCTCTTTTATTTATAACTCATCTTTATTGTGTTGTTTGTTAGGCAAGTTAAATTTGATTTTTTATTTTTATGTTCCGTTACAATTTTTCTTTTGTATACAATTTACTTCTTACAAGGATGCATTTTCCATCTGCAGGTAGGTGGTGAAAAGATGTATGAGAAAAAAAAACAAGGAGGAGAAATATTTGAGCTTTTACCAAGACGTCTATCGTTCTTTCAGTTTGATATTGAGCACAGTCTAGAAAATAGGTTTATATTATTGTACTTTGCTTGTATTAAGCTTGACTCCACTCTGACATTTGAGTAGATTATAGGCTTCTTGTAGAAAGAAGCACACAGAGGGCGAACAGAAGTAATATTTGGAATTTGTAAAAGTAATAATCTTATAGTGTTCTATATCAAATATAATATTGATTGCATAATGCATATAACATTCTATGTTATAATATTGAATTAAGACATAATCTACATTAGTTCAAAATTTAGGTTATAATGTGTATATATGAATTCTTTTGAGTAAATTGTATTCTCATAATGAATTTTGGTTGATATTTGAGACATGAAAACTTAGGCTCAACAGAGCACTATATATTTTATTTTTTTATATAAATTTGTAACAGCTATATTCGTTGGGAATAAGTCATAATGGTCATAACCGTTGGGAATGAGAAATTTATAACTATTTTTTACTGTTGGGAATTTCTCATTCCTAACTGTTTTTTACTGTTGGGATTTTATGATTACCAACG
The DNA here is from genome assembly GCA_029216955.1 of Iris pallida. Lineage (NCBI taxonomy): Eukaryota > Viridiplantae > Streptophyta > Magnoliopsida > Asparagales > Iridaceae > Iris > Iris pallida. Next base: position 53,104 of record JANAVB010040219.1, on the reverse strand, counting down.
ATATTTTAAAGTTAAAAAAATTTATTTGCCAACGATTTTTTACCGTTAGTAAAAAAATTTCTAATGATAAAAATTCGTTAGTAAAACTGTTAGGAAAATTTCCCATGCCATACTAACAACGGTAAAAAAGCGTTAGGAAATTTTTTTCCTAACGCTTATAGTCGTTAGGAAATGACTGTTTTGGTGTAGTGGGACCAAATTAAATAGGGATTAGAATAATAACCAGAATAGGTTTAGACCCTTTCATGCATCAATTAGCCAACATGACAAGCTTTTAGAGGGCATGCTAGACATTTTGGATTACCCTCAACCCTACCTATATGGTCGGCCACCCCGTAGAGAAATAGTCATGCTCTCATTTCATTCCATTGTTTCCATTCTTCTCATTTTGGTGTTCTTCCCTAATTTGAGCCATTTATGTCACGATCCGCACCCTAGAGTAAGGGCACGAGATGTGGGTATGTCCAGCCTACGCTGCAGTGTCGGCGGTAGAACGCTGTCCTAGGTCTCATGCATCTAACAGTATATGGCTAAACAGTTTATACTCCCCGAATGGGGGTGACATAGAAGAATGTAAACTCAATCACATCTAAGGTAGAGCATAATGGAAGATAGATAAAATATGAAATCCACAAAGAGATACATCAGATAGAAGTCTAAGTGTCTAAGATACACAACCCAGAAAAGATCTCAAATCTCAAATACAGTAATCCATAAATACAACTCAAGACAACTGAAAATAAGCTATAAGCAAAACCCTAGCTATCTATACAACTTCTACTGTGTCTCCTCTAGGCTAGCAGGCAATCTCCAGGCTATCTGTAAAATTTATCAACAGGTCCAGTCAGGACAGGAGCGAGCACAATACATCTCAACAGTTCATAGCAGGTTAGAAAGTATAATCATGCAGTAAAGAAAGATACAGGTACTGAAATAAATACAGTATGTAAACAGAGAGAGAACTGTAATAGAAATATTTAGTATACATAGAGAACTAACAGTGGCTAGTGAGTCAGAGTACAATATAGACATGTAAATGGCATAGGATGATTCTGATGCTACACTATGGAATGATTCTGATGCTACACTACTTAGATATTATTCACATGTCCACTTCTACTCTCCGGTACCCCAATTAATACACAAGGATCCAGCCAGGTTATGTTATGATTCATGCAACGGCCCTCGAAGGATGGTACATGATAGTCCCATAAATGGGGATTCTAGGAAGCCTAATAAATGGGAGGATTCAAGGAAGACTCTGTGATCATGAGAGTACATGTCACAAGTGATTCAATGAACCATGAAGCATAGTGATACGCCATGTAAGTGAAACGCACAGAATATGAAGTATTCGATGCTCCCTGAGGGGATAACATCTCAAGAAGGAATCCATATAGTACTAATCCGTGTGACCAACGTGACAGTATCAAGTAAAGTAATTTAAAGCAGAAAAATAATTCTAAGCAGGATATGAAATGATCAGAGAATGTACTCGCCTGATAACCTGAACAGCTGATAGGTATAGGGGTCCAACTGAAGCCACAGAGTCTTATTTAAAGCAACACAGGTTACAAGGTGTTCAAGTTGTAATAAATGAATCTCTACAAGCAATCTATATTATCCTAGGTTCTTCTAAGTCAAATCAACTCTAGGTCAACTCCGGTCAATAATCTAGTCAAACTAGGTCAAGTGTTGACTTACAGTTGACTTTGTTCAACTGGTCAACTCTGGTCAAACCGGGTCAATTCTAGTCTAATTATTAAAGATATAAAGTGTAAGTCGTTATTCGAACGTCGAAACTTACGACATGCAAATCGAGATAAGATAATTTACGGTAAAGTTAATAATCTTATTATAGTGATCCACGTGTCCGTCTTGCCAATTTCAGCGATGTGAGATCACTGGAATTGACTGATCTCAATTCCGTTGTACTAATCTCGAAATACGAATATTATATGAATTAATTATTAACAAAAGGTGATACATAGAGAAACTATCTACAAACATTGTCGGATGATGAAATAAACATCGCCAACCTGTCCAGAATGGTCAAATTTGCTAGGATAGCCTACCCATCGGTCCAATTTGGACACTGTGGCAAAAAGGTAATTTTGGGTCAAAACGGTATCCGTGTCGGAGCCGTTTGCACCGAAAAACGTGCAAGAAAATAAGTCTACAAAATATAACAAATTATTTGTCCACGAAACCAGAATGATGATACGAACCCAACGGTACATAAAGAACTAACAGTGGCTAGTGAGTCAGAGTACAATATAGACATGTAAATGGCATAGGATGATTCTGATGCTACACTATGGAATGATTCTGATGCTACACTACTTGGATATTATTCACATGTCCACTTCTACTCTCCCGTGCTCCAATCAATACACAAGGATCCAGCCAGGTTATGTTATGATTCATGCAACAGCCCCCGAAGGGTGCTACATGATAGTCCTATAAATGGGGATTCTAGGAAGCCTAATAAATGGAAGGATTCAAGGAAGACTCTGTGATCATGAGAGTACATGTCACAAGTGATTCAATGAACCATGAAGCATAGTGATACGCCATGTAAGTGAAACGCGCAGAACATGAAGTATCCGATGCTCCCTGAGGGGATAACATCTCAAGAAGGGATCCATACAGTACTAATCCGTGTGACCAACGTGACAGTATCAAGTAAAGTAATTTAAAGCAGAAAAATAATTCTAAGCAGGATATGAAATGATCGGAGAATGTACTCGCCTGATAACCTGAACAGCTGATAGGTATAGGGGTCCAACTAAAGCCACATAGTCCTATTTAAAGCAACACAGGTTACAAGGTGTTCAAGTTGTAATAAATGAATCTCTACAAGCAATCTATATTATCCTAGGTTCTTCTAAGTCAAATCAACTCTAGGTCAACTCCGGTCAATAATCTAGTCAAATTAGGTCAAGTGTTGACTTACAATTGACTTTGGTCAACTGGTCAACTCTGGTCAAACAGGGTCAATTCTAGTCTAATTATTAAAGATATAAAGTGTACTTCGTTATTCGTACGTCAAAATTTACGACACGCAAATCGAAATAAGATGATTAACGGTAAAGTTAATAATCTTATTATAGTGATCCACGTGTCCGTCTTGCCAATTTTAGCGATGTGAGATCATTAGAATTGACTGATCTCAGTTCCGTTGTACTAATCCCGAAATACAAATATTATAAGAATTAATTATTAATAAAAGGCGATACATAGAGAAACTATCTACAAACATTGTCGGATGATGAAATAAACATCGCCAACGTGTCCAGAATGGTCAAATTAGCTAGGATAGCCTACCTATCGGTCCAATTTGGATACATGGGCAAAAATGTAATTTCGGGTCAAAACGGTATCCGTGTCGGAGCCGTTTGCACCGAAAAACGTGTAAGAAAATAAGTCTACAAAATATAACAAATTATTTGTCCGCAAAACCAGAATGATGATACGAACCCAACGGTATATCCAGAATTGGATTCCGTTGACCCGATCTCAATTTGGTCCGTTGACCAGAACATTGGAATTCCGATTTGCACGGAAATGCGTGCCGGAGCCAATGTTCTCAAAACTCAGCAAACTACATGTCAATGAGTCCAGAATGACGATACGAACTCAACGGTATATCCGGAATTGGATTCCGATAAGCCGATCTCAAAATGACCCGTTGACCCGGATATTGGTATCTGACTTGCACCAAAATGCGTGTCGGATCCAATGTCCACGAAAACCTAGCAAATTATATGTCAACGAGTCCAGAATGACGATACGAACTCAATGGTATATCCGGAATTGGATTCCGATGAGCCGACGTTAAAAAGTCCCGTTGACCTGGACTGTGGGATCCACTTTGCACCAAAAACGTGCCAGGGCCCACGTCCTCCAAATCTAACAAATTTTATATGAAAATATGTCAGAACGACGCCACGAGTCTACTGGTGGTTTCAGAAATGAAATCTGGAGTTCCGTGTTCAAAAATAGAATTTTATAAGTTGGAAATTACGAATTCGGACGACCAACTTTGGCGTCGAATTCAACCAATCAAACAAGCTCACAATGAAACGAAACTGGAGGGGTAGTAAGAGGGTTATACCAGCTTCGCACAAGAACTGGTAGCACACCAAATGGAGCTGCGGTGGAGGAGGTACAAGCTGACGAAGTTGGCTCCGTAAAACTGTCCAAAATTTATACAATTTAAACGAACAACTTGGCGGCCGATTTTGATGTATCAAACGATAAAATTAACAGACAAAAATTGACAGGAGTGAAGGTGGATATACAAAGATTGTGACGGAATGAATAAATCGCCGATCCAACGGTCGGATTTCTTGGAAATCGTGCGCAAAGTTGCTGCGACGGGATGCCAAAACGGACTTGATTCCACGCGCGTCACGGCGGGAATTCGTACGAAATGCACGAATCGGCTAGATGACGCATCCCGGAGGACGGTGGCCGCCAAGGGAAGACAGCCCAGGCATTCGCCGGAGGGGGGCTGCCTACGGTGATGCGTGGCCGGCGACAACGGCAGCCGTGGCCGCTGCTACTGCCGCGCATGCTGCTGCGCGTGCGGTTGCTGGCCGCTGTCACGACCCGCACCCTAGAGTAAGGGCACGAGACGTGGGTACGTCCAGCCTACGTCGCAGTGTCGGCGGTAAAACGCTATCCTAGGTCACAACATCTAACAGTTTAAGGTAATAACAGTTATACTCCCCGAATGGGGGTGACATAACAGAATATACCTCAATAGAGTAAAATACAAGAAATGCTGAAAAGAAAGTACGAGAAAACAGGAGATATTTGTAACTGAAAGTAAATACATGATAGTAAAGTCTGTAAGTGGCTACATGATTTAGAGTACAATATGGTTATGTAAACGGCTTAGGAGCACATGAATACAACTAAGAAGCACATGAATACCTACTGGGGATAGTGTTCACATAACCAATTCTACTCACCCCGCCCCAATCAATACACAAGGATTCATTCAAGTTACGTTATAGGCACATGAATACAGCTTAAGATACGTGAACTCATGTAATGAGTTGTACATAAGGCACATAATAGTACATGAAAGCATATGAGAACATGTAAATACATGAACTAGTACGAGTACAAGGAGTACCTGATGCACATGATAAAGCACATGAACATAAAATACCCGATGCACCCATAGAGGGATAACATCTCAGGAAAGGATCCATATAGTACTAATCCGTGAAGATACGTGTCAGCATCAAATAGAGTAATCTAGAGCAAGAATATAGTCCAGACAAGTATGAAAAGATCATAGAATGTACTTGCCTACTATCTGAATGTCCAAGATAAACTGTCCGAGGAGTGGTATCTGGCTCGTATTAGAACAGCACAAGTTACAACAAGTCCAGAATGGTAATAAGATGCACTACAATGCATTCTACATGAATCTAGGTGAATCTAAGCCAAAGTCAACTCTTGGTCAACTCTGGTCAACCCTAGAAGTCAAACTAGGTCAACCTAGTCAAACCTAAGTCAAACAAGTCTATACTAGTCTAACTAGTCTATTCTAGGTCTAACAAGGCTACACAAGTCCAATCTAGGCTCACTAGTCAAGCAGACACAAACATAGACCATAGGCTATATCATGCCTATAAGCCAACCCATAACACATATACACATGACAATATATATAATATACACACATAGATATAATTATATAATCTAATATAGAAATACACATATAACATATAGGCTACTATATGTATATCACATATACATTATATATATCCATATTAATATAATATGGTAACACACTTTAGCATATAGGTATACCTACAATATACATATTATATATATATATATATATATATATATATATATATATATATATATATATATATATATATATATATATATATTACACAAATATATATACCTGGAGAAATAGGAAAGGGATGTGGTGGTGGCATGTGTGAATGAAGACATGTGTGTGCAAGAGGGTGTGAGACATGAGGGTGTGTGAGAGAATACAAGAGTGTGTGTGAAGAGTTTTAGGGTGAACAGGAAAACAATTAGTGTACATTTGTGTTTAAGTGTCAATGGAAAACAGGAATCATCATTGAAATCTGGAATTAATCAGTTAAAAACACAACCCACATGACAGTGAAACATGAATCAACCATTTTAGTCTACAGCTCATTTAAGAAGAACAAGATCTCAGGTTTACAGGCAATACAGTATAAAAAAAAGAAATAACATTCAATTCAACTTACAGGAAAAAGGAAAGGAACCAATTTCAGTACAATAAGATTGAATCTCAGGAAATAGGAATTTAGTTCAGGTTTTAGGAAACCAATATTGCATTTCTAGTTCAAAACAGAAAACCCAAAACCCAATTTTCAGTCCTGACAGTCCTAACCAGAAATTGAACCAAATCTAATACCAATTTAACCCAAACTCAACATACAATTAGTAAATATGTAGGTGTACCATATTAGGTCTTAAACCTTGCTAATTATCAGTACTAAATAGGTTAAATTGATGCTCAAAATTCGAATTTGAAAACTGTAAACACACAGAAAATGAAGGACTGATACTATGGGTTTCAGGATTTTAGGGTAAGTGTGATTTATGTATGAAAATGAACTAAAGTGTCGAAATATTGGTTGGTAATGATACTAGGGTTTGTGCACGTTTCCAGCAATGTGTTTGTGTCCACCCAAGTGGACACAAACGTGTCCAAACATTGTCGAACCCAAAACAATATAATACTGGACCAATCCTCGTGCACGTGGTTCCAGTGCTCGTGCACACGACACGACACGACATAAATCTCGTGATCGTGTCCCAGTGTCGAAGGGGACTAGGGCTAGGTCGGGGACACCCTGATACGTGTCCACGATACGCGTGTGTGCGTCATGACACGCGTATCAATGTCAAAAATCGGCTGTAGCCGATGTAGTGTAAATCCAGTGCACGGCTTCGTTCGTATCCGACATGACACGAGAGGCCCTAAGACTTGACACACGTGGTGTCAGTCAGTGCCCCATAGTGTGTGTCCAATTTCACGTGTCCTAGTTGCGTGTCCGCTGAACAAATGTACACGAGTAGCAGGGGAGCTACAATACCCCCGCGTGCGCGTGTGTGTCACGACCCGCGCCCTAGAGTTAGGGCACGAGAACGTAACAACGCCCAGCCTACGTCGCAGTGTCGGCGGTAGAACGCTGTCCTAGGTCTCAATGCATCTAACAGTATAAGACTAAACAGTTTATACTCCCCGAATGGGGGTGACATAGCAGATACAGACTCAATCACATCTAAGGTGGAGCATGATAAGGATAGATAAAACATGAAATCCAAAAGAGATACAGGAGATAGAAGTCTAAGTGTCTAAGATACATAAACCCAAAAATACATCTCAAAACTCAAATACAGATACAGTAATCCACAAAGTAAATACAACTCCAGACAAAATAAAATAACTACCTAAACAACCCCTACTGTGTCTCCTCTAGGCTAGCAGGCAATCCCAGGCCATCTGTAAAATTTATCAACATGTCCAGTCAGGACAGGAGCGAGCACATTACATCTCAACAGTTCATAGCAGGTTAGAAAATATAATCATGCAGTAAAGTAAGATACAGGTACTGAAAAAAATACTGTATGTAAACAGAGAGAGAGCTGTAATAGAAATATCTACTATAAATAAAGAGCTACCAGTGACTAGTGATTTAAAGCACAAAGTCGACATGTGAACGGCTTGATTGTACATGGCTATACTAAAGAGGCGTACATGGCTATTCTACTTTGGAATTGTTCACATGGCTATTTATACTCCCCCGTACCCCCAATCAATACACAAGGATCCAACCAGGTTATGTTATATGATGCTATGTAACAGTCCCAGAAGGGTGGTAGACCCCGAAGGTGATAAGACCCCGAAGGTGATAAACCCCGAAGGTAATAGACCCCGAAGGTGATAGACCTCGAAGGTAATAGGCCCCGAAGGTAATAGACCCCGAAGGTAATAGACCCCGAAGGTGATACATAGTAGTCCCATAAATGGGATAAGGATTCTAGGAAGACTCTACGATCATAAGAGTATATGTCGTAAGAGATCAAAGAACCAATGAAGCATATGATACGCCATGTAAGTGAAACGCACAGAACATGTAGTACCCGATGCTCCCTAAGGATAACATCTCAAGAAAGGATCCATATAGTACCAATCCGTGTGACCAACGTGACAGTACAAGTAAAGTAATCTACTGCAGAAAATAATTCTAAGCAGGGTATGAAATGATCAGAGAATGTACTCGCCTCGATAACCTGAACAGCTGATAAGTATAGGGGGGTCCCACTGAAGCCACAGAGTCCTATTTAAAGCAACACAGGTTACAAGGTGTTCAAGTTGTAATAAATGAATCTCTATAATCAATCTACATTATTCTAGGTTCTTCTAAGTCAAAACAACTCTAGGTCGACTCCGGTCAATAATCTAGTCAAACTAGGTCAAGTGTTGACTTACAGTTGACTTTGGGTCAACTGGTCAACTTAGGTCAATCAGGATCAATTCTAGTCTAATATAAAGTGTACTTCGTTATTTGCACGTCGAAACTTACGGCACGCAAATCGAGATAAGAAGATTATCTGTAAGGTTGATAATCTTATTATAGTGATCCACGTATCCAACTTGCCAATTTCAGCGATGTGAGATCACTGGAATTGACTGATCTCAGTTTCGTTGTACTAATTCCGAAATACGAACATTATATGAATTAATTATGAATTAATTATAAAAGGTCAAACTCAGAGAAACTATCAACAAACATTGTCGGACGATGAAATGAACATCGCCAACGTGTCCAGAATGGTCAAATTAGCTAGAATTGCCTACCCAACGGTCCAATTTGGACACAAGGGCAAAAAGGTAATTTTGGGTCAAAACGGTGTCCGTGTCGGAGCCGTTTTGCACCGAAAAATGTGCAAGAAAACAAGTCTATAAAATATAACAAATTATATGTCCACGAAACCAGAATGTCGATACGAACCCAAAGGTATCTCCAGAATTGGATTCCGTTGACCCGATCTCAATTTGGTCCGTTGACCAGAACTTGGAATTCCGGTTTGCACGGAAATGCGTGCCGGAGCCATAGTTCTCAAAACTTAGCAAACTACCTGTCAACGAGTCCAGAATGATGATACGAACTCAACGGTATCTCCGGAATTGGATTCCGATGAGCCGATCTCAAAAGGACCCGTTGACTCGGATATTGGTATCCGACTTGCACCGAAATGCGTGCCAGACCCAATGTCCACCAAAACCTAGCAAATTATATGTCAACGAGTCCAGAATGACGATACGAACTCAAAGGTATATCCGGAATTGGATTCTGATGAGCCGGCGTCAAAAAGCCTCGTTGACCCAGAAAGTGGGACCCGATTTGCACCGAAATGCGTGCCCAGACCCACGTTCTCCAAATCTAACAAATTTTATATGAAAACATGCCAGAACGACGCCACAAGTCTAATGGTGGTGTCAGAAATGAAATCTGGAGTCCTGTGTTCAAAAATGGAATTTTATAAGTTGGAAATTACGAATTCGGACGACCAACTTTGGCGTCGAATTCAACCAATCAAACAAGCTCACAATGAAATAAAACTGGAAGGATAGTAAGAGGGTTATACCAGCTTCGCACCGGAACTGGTAGCACGCCAAACGGAGCTGCGGTGGAGGAGATACAAGCTGACGAAGTTGGCCCAAACTGTCCAAATTTAATATAATTTAAACGGTCAACTTGGTGGCCGGTTTTCATGTATCAAACGATAAAATTAACGGACGAAAATTGACATGAGCCAAGGTGGATATACCGAGATTGCGACGGAGCAAAGAAATGGCCGATCCAACGGTCGGATCTCCGGAAAAATGCGTGCGAAGTTGCTGCGACAGAGCGTCAAAACGAACTCGATCCCGCGCGCGTCACGACGGGACGTCGTTCAAAACGCACGAATCGCCTCGACGGCACGTCCCGGAGGACGTCGGCCGCCAGGGGAAGGCAGGCCTGAGTTCGCCCAGGGGAGGGGCCACCACGGCGGGGGTCATCGGGGCCATGGCGGCGACGACGGCGGTGCCCACGCCGTTCGCACGCGCGCGCCCATGCAACCCAGCTGCTGCTGTCGCGCGCTGGTGGTCGTTGGCCGGGCGCAGCAACTGCAACAGTGGCCGGCGGCTGCGTGGGCGGTCCAGGGGGGGTGGCCATCGGAGCATGGTGGCCGGCTACGCGAAGTGGTGGTGATGGTGGCGGAATGGTGGCCGATGGTGGTTCGAGTGATAGGTGGAGGAGATGATGGTGGCGTTGAGAGGAGGAGGAAGAAGGAGGAGGCTGTGGGTGCGACGGCCTGGAGGGTGGCCGGCAGCGATGGCTGGGCCAGGGTGGCCGGAGTAAGGTCGGGTGAAGGTGGAGTTGGAGTGTTGTATGGTAGGAGTGGGTCGTTGTTGTTGTTGTAGGAATAATAGAAAGAGAGAGAAAAAGAGATAATTAATGATAGGAGAGAGAGAAAAAAAAGTTGTTCCCCCTAGAATTTAGGGCCGGCAGTACCATGCTGCTAGGGGTTGGAGGAAAAATGGATGGTGATGATTTTGTTTGGGAAAATCAATGGCTAGGAGTTTAAATGAAGAAATGGTTATTCCAAAGGGATTTTAATTCAACAAAAATTCTATTAAATATAGGAAAAATGGGTAAATGAATATCTGATATTTTTGGGCAAAAATATGAGAGTGTCATGATGGAGGGTAGCACAAAGCTGGACTGGACTCGGTGGAGCCGGATTGGATCAAAATTGGGCATTGTGCAAAAATTGAATTAAAATTAGGAGTTGATGATCATGGAGAAATAAGTAGCACACGGGGATTCCAATAAATGGGACACAAGTGGCGGACGGGTAGTAGGCTCAATGTGGGCCATGTCCATAGTTGGGGCGGACAGATTTTGGTCGACAGGGGACCCACAAATCAAGTTGGAAGATGAATGTGACGTCGTAGAGTGAAATAAAATTGGGTCACGTGTCGAAAAAGTTGTGCGAATCAAATGGAGCACAAAATGACGTGTCTGAGTGGGACATGAAGGTCATGGGTGACGAGCGTCTCGAGTAGATCAAGCATGAGAGGTTGGTTTCAAGAAACTGGCTGGTCTTGCGCTCCCAAATTAAAAGTCATGGTAATGCGCTGAAAATGATCAAGAAAAAGAGTGGGAAAATAAATAAAAATCAAATGGTCTAAACCGACCCGAAGTTCAGCGAAGCAGAAAGAGTACAAAGGAACAAGTTTGGATGGGACACTATATACCGTCATGAAGGTAATCATGTCCACTCCAAAACTCGTGAAGAAGATTTCCAGAGTTGAACATCCCTGACACTCCAAATATCAAAGGCATGGAAAAGTACACTTAAGGAAAAAAATACAGAATAAATTGTTTATCAAACCAATCAATCAGAAAATAAAATAAAATAAAATGAAAAAAAATCAGCCCAAAATTCAGGGTGCTCACTGTGTGCAACCGCGTGTTTCGTGTCCTATACGACACGACACGACACCAATACGTGTTCAGTCCATTGAAAACCCATAAGCAAACACAAAACCTAAATTTCTATTCAAATAATTTCCTAAAAACAAATCGAAATGCCCTTTTGGGCATTTTATCAAACACTTACATAAGGGACTGATGCGTGTCCAAATGGGACACGAATAGGACACGAAATCCTACAGAAATCTAGGGTTAGCTAGGGGATACCTAGATCTAGGTTAGAATGCAATAATAACAGCAATTAATATAGGTTTGAAGGAGTTACATATAGGTGTCAAATCCTCAATAAAACTCAAAAGAGGGTTGTTCCTCTTGATAGCCAAACTTCTTCAAATTGTCCAAACTCTAAAATATTCTTACATAAACAGCAAGAACAGAAGAATTAGAACCTAATGAAATTGTTTTGGGTGGAAAAGGAATTAAATAGAAATTTCTATGATTTAAAGAAGATGGAGACTAACCTCTTTCTACAACTTTGTAAATATTTCTAAGGAGGCTAGCCCTAATTTCTAGGAACATTAAATAGAGGGGGGGGGAGACCTTAGTGGCCGGCATGGGCTGGATTGGGCTAGGGTTAGGGTTCCAATAGTGACCTATGGGCTTCCATGGGCCAAAATCACTAATCATAACTTGTGAAATTACAAGCTATTCTATTCAAATCAAATCCTAATTTCCCCAAAATAATTCTAATGGGTTTGATTTCACTAACTTAGGTTAAGCTAGGGTTTCTTAACCTAACCAAGTAGTCATGACCTAGATTAGCGTCTAGGACAGTCTCCTAAGTCAACATGAGTCAAAGTCTAGAATAGCACCAAATCAATAATACTAAAAATCACTTAAAAATTATAATAATTATAATTAATAATAATAATTCCCAAATAATTTCAAAATTTTAAAAATGACCAAAATACCCTCAAGCTAGAAATGTGGTAGTGACAAATCTACCCTCCTTAAAATAATTTCGTCCTCGAAATTAAAGGCGAAACTAAACTGCTGAGAAGGATAGAAAGTATACCTCAAGGTCCAAAAAGATAGGGGTACCGCTCACGCATCTCATCCTCCCGCTCCCAGGTAGACTCTCCTGGAGAATGATGCCTCCATGCAACGCGTACCAAGGGTATCACCTGGTTCCTCAGTACCTTCTCCCAGCGATCAAGAATCTCCACAGGCTGCTCTGGATAACTGAGAGTAGGTCCAACCTCAATCTCCGAATGATCGAGCACATGGCTAGGGTCAGCCACGTACCGTCTCAACTGTGATACGTGGAATACGTTGTGAACTCCCACTAGTGCAGGTGGCAAGTCTAGCCTGTATGCCATGTCACCGACTCTCCCACTGATAACGAAAGGGCCGACGAAGCGCGGGCTAAGCTTCCCACCTCCACCAAAATATATCGTACCACGTGTCGGAGATATCCGCAGAAAAACCATGTCTCCAACCTAATCACAAGCAAGGTCTCAAGTTACTAAAAATCAAACATGATCAATCAAACAAAACAAAATACAACCTACTTCTAATCCTATCTCTAAATCTGTACATCAAACTCCAGCGGCCTCCAGTGGCTATCGGCCCAGTGCCGATGTCTGTCCTGCGCCACGTGAACTCTGTCCCTGATGAGCTTCACCTTCTCAGCTCCATCAACAACCATCTCTGGTCCCAGTAAAGCTCGCTCTCCAACATCATCCCAAGATAAGGGTGTACGACACCTACGCCCGTACAGAGCCTCAAAAAGTGACATCTCAATGCTGGCTTGATAACTGTTGTTGTAAGAAAACTCCACCAAATGTAGATGATCCTCCCAGGAACCTCCAAAATCTAGGACGCACGTCCGTAGCATGTCCTTAAGCATCTGAATAGTCCTCTCTGACTGTCCGCCCGTTTGGGGGTGGTATGCAGTACTAAACTTGAGCTGATTGCCCAAACTAGTTTGCAGACTCCTCCAGAAATGGGAAGTAAAGCGACTATTCCGATCTGAGACAATGCTGACGGAAACTCCGTGAATCCTGACTATCTGCCTCATATACAACTCCGCAAGCCTCTCTGTAGACGTACCCACCTTGAATGGCAAAAAGTAGGCCGATTTGGTCAACCTGTCAACGATGACCCAAATTGCGTCTTTTCCACCTGGTGTACGTGGTAACCCAGATACGAAATCCATGGTGATATGTTCCCACTTCCACTCTGGAATGGGCAACGGCTGCAATAATCCTCCGGGCCTCTGTCTCTCTGCCTTGACCTGCTGACAGACCAAGCATCTAGCTACGAAGTGGGCTACCTCCCGCTTCATCCCGTACCACCAGACATGCTCTCGCAGATCCCTGTACATCTTGTTGGCACCAGGATGTATAGAGTACTGCGATCTGTGAGCCTCCTGCATGATCTGCTCCCTGAGCTCCCCGCTAGGCACACATAACCTGGAATCGTGCCTCAAGACACCATCCTCTGCAAATGAAAACTCGCCATCCACCAACCCTGCACGAACCTGCTCTCGGATACACCGCAGAGCCACATCCTCGAACTACGTCGCCTTGATCCTCTCCATCAAGTCCGACTGTTCTGAAGGCCCCATAACTGCATCTGCACTCCGGGCACAATCACCTCAATCCTAAGGATCTCCAAGTCTGCAAGCAAGTGCCGATCCATAGCCAAACACATGGCTATCGGATACCTACTCAAGGCATCTATAACCACGTTGGCCTTCTCTGGGTGATACTGAAGTGAGATGTCAAAGTCCTTCATCAACTCTAGCCATCTGTGTTGCCTCATGTTGAGCTCTTTCTGTGTAAACACATACTTCAAGCTTTTGTGATCTGTGAAAATCTCTACCCTCTTGCCATACAGATAGTGCTTCCACAACTTCAAAGCAAAAATCATCGCTGCCAACTCCAGGTCATGGGTAGGATAGTTCTTCTCATAGGGACGTAATTGCCTGGAAGCATAGGCAATCACCTTTCCATGCTGCTGTAAGACACAACCCAGTCCCTTCCCTGAAGCATCACTATAAATAGTGAATCCACCTGATCCTGAAGGCAATGTCAGAATCGAAGCTGTCGTAAGCCGCTTCTTCAACTCATCAAAAGCTGCCTGACACTCCTCTGACCAAACATACTCAGCATCCTTCCGGGTCAACCGAGTCAACGGCTCTGCAACCCGGGAGAAATCCTGCATAAATCGCCTATAATATCCTGCCAGCCCCAGGAAACGTATGATCTCTGCCACTGAAGTCGGCGCTGCCCATGCCTCAACTGCTGTGATCTTCTTCGGGTCTACTGAGATAACATCTCCAGTCACCACATGACCCAAGAAGTCAACTTTGTCTAGGAAGAACTCGCACTTCGAGAGCTTGCCATACAATCTCTCCCTCCTGAGTGTCTCTAGAACCACTCTCAAGTGCTCCTCGTGCTCTTCCTCTGTCTTGGAATATACCAAGATATCATCAATGAACACCACCACAAACTTGTCCAAGTACTGGTGGAACACCTTGTTCAGGTTCATAAGCACTGTTGCTGCATTGGTCAGCCCAAACGGCATAACCAAAAACTCAAACTGCTCGTACCGCGTCCTGAAAGCGGTCTTGGAAATATCCTCCCCCTTCACCTTCACCTGGTGATAACCTGACCTCAAATCAATCTTGGAGAACACCCGAGCTTCGCTCAACTGATCAAAGAGATCATCGATCCGCGGCAGTGGGTATCTGTACTTAATCGTCACGTTGTTGAGTGCCCTGTAGTCGATACACATCCGTATCGACCCATCCTTCTTGGGTACAAAAAGTTCTAGTGCACCCCAAGGTGAAGAACTCGATCGGATGAAGCCCTTGTCCTGCAGCTTATCCACCTGCTTCTTTAGCTCCACCAATTTGTTGTTGTTCACTCGATAGACATGCTGAGAAATCGGTTATGCACCGGGAACCAAGTTTATCGAAAACTCTACATCCCTGTCCGGTGGAAGCCTTGGCAACTCCTCTAGGAATACGTCCATAAACTCTGCGATCAAGGGATGCGGAGCCACCTGCTCCTCAACTGATGCTCCACAGAAGACTCCGTCGTCCTGTTCTACCTGCCGCTGGGTGTACTCAAACTCTGGCTCTCCTGGCGCCCCAAACAAAACTCTACCCCCTCGGCAATCAATACGGGCGTGGTGTCTACTCAGCCAGTCCATACCTAATACAATGTCATAGTTCGGTTGTGGCATGACGGTAGACTCACTCCCAACTCTCGGCCTCCCAATATGACGCTCCGCCCTCTGCAAACATCACTCACGAGGATGACCCCACCCCCAGTCGTGATCTTGCAGGTCCGAGGCAATGGTTCAGAAACCAGACTGTGTCTAATAGCATACGATACTGACACAAAGCTGTGGGAAGCCCCAGAATCAAAGAGTGCAAATGCTGGAAGGGAGTCGAGAAGAACAGAACCTGCTATCAGCTCTCCGATGGCCTTTGCATCCTCAGCCGCCATGGCGAAAGCTCGCCCCTGCTGTCCACTTCGTGCCTGCTGCTGGTGCTGATGGAACCTCTGCTGCTTGGTCTACAGGGCTGGTCCCCTCTGCTGGCCTGCTGGAGCCTTGGCTCCACCTCCCTGAGCACCTCGCCCAAAAGCCCCAGGGCAATCCCTCAACTGGTGATCTCCCGCACCACAAAATAGGCAATTGCCTAGCTTCTTCCTGCACTCATGGATCATATGCTCTGGTTTCTTGCAGAAGGCACAAACGACTACCTGCTGCTGACGGGGTGCCTGCTGCTGATGCCTCTGCTGCTACTGCACCTGCTAAAAAGGTGCATGACCCTGCTGTTGGTACTGCTACTGATATTGCTGCACTGGCCTCTATGGCTGCTGATGCTGGAAGTGAGGCCTCTTGGCCTGCCCCTGACTGCTGCTGCCACCCTGGAAGTCACGACCCCACTTTCGCTTCAGCCCTAGGTTGTCTTCCGCCGCCATAGCCCCAAAAAATATCTCAGCAAATGTAGCATTCCGGTCGCTCTTAGTCAGCGACCGAACCTCTCTAATCAAGCCCCGGCAAAACTTTCTTGCCTTCGTCTTCTCAGTCAAGTCATCTATGAATCGGGCTAGTCTACAAAACTCTCCAACATACTCAGCTACCGTCTGGTTCCCCTGAACCAAACCCTCGAACTGTGCCTCGATACCTCCCAAGGCCACATCAGAAAAGAAATGCTCCTTAAACAGCTCCTTGAACTGGGCCCAAGTCTCGCCCTCAACTCCCACCCTGGGATCTGTCTGATACCACGCATGGGCTAAGTCCTGCATCTGGCTACCCGTCGCCTCAATCTGGAGTCGATCTGGTATCTCCGCCAATCGAAAGATCTTCTCGATATGCTCTATCCAGTCGTCTGTAATATGGATGCCCTCTGTACCGAAGAACTCTCTGAGATACATCTTCTGAAAGTCCTATATGTCCTTCTCCCTCTGACGGGGCTGCTGCTGGCCCCCTGAGCAGTAATCATCTCGACTGTAGTGCGAACCAGCTGGTGTGTCTCATCGATCCCCTGACGGAAATCGGTAGTCTGTCTTGTCTGCTGCTGCTGGTGGGACTCCAGAATCCTCTCCATGAAGGAGAAGAGATGTGCAGCATCTACCATCCCCGCAGGCAGAGGCTGCTGCGGTGGAAGGATCTCAGGAATCACAATGCTTGGCCTCCTGACTGGTGGAGGTGTTCCACCAAAAGTGGCAGAAACACCGTCTCCTGAGGGCTGCACTGGCCCTGTGGCACCGGGAGCTAGCTGCTGTTGAGGTCGAGAGATGCTAGACCCCTCTCCAGCGTCTCCCAGTCTAGAGGGATGCGATCTCGTCTCAACCATCCTGGAGACACAGATCAAACATGAAACAATTACTGAGAATGAGTCGAAATATCAAAGGAGGACAGTTTAAAATTCTAAGGAAGACAATAAGCAGGAAATAGATATACGAAATCTGATAAGGAGTTTTGCTAGTGTGATTGAGTACCTTCAAAAAGAATATTCACTAATTCCTACTGCAGGCTGCAGCGATATTCTAGTTCGAATACCACTACATTTTCGACCTAGACCTGCATGGGCTACCACTAAAAACGTGTCACGACCCGCACCCTAGAGTAAGGACACGAGACGTGGGTACGTTCAGCCTACGCCGCAGTATCGACGGTAGAACGATGTCCTATGTCACAACATCTAACAGTTTAAGGTAATAACAGTTATACTCCCCGAATGAGGGTGACATAACAGAATATATCTCAATCACGGCTAAGGTAGAATACGATAAGTAGAATGATATAAAGATGCAAGAATCCAAATCCACAGGAAATACAAATAGAGAGAGCTAAGTGTCTAGATAAACTCCACTAACATCCAGACATAATATAGATCCAAATATATACAACTCCATCTCCAATGCTACAAAATAAGATAAAGACATCTATGGAGCAACAGTCTCTACTGCTAAGGGATCCGACTGGAAGTCCGGATCGCAAGTGTCCTCTAAGGCTGTCCCATAGAAGGTATCTAAGCAGGCCTCCTCTTCGACCTCTGTAAAATTATCAACAGGTCCAATCAGGCCGGGAACGAGCACATATCTCTCAAAACAGTTCATAGCAGGTTAGGAGTATAAAACATGCAATAGAGTAAAATACAGGAAATGCTGAAAAGGAAGTACGAAAAAACAGGAGATATTTGTAACTGAAAGTAAATACATGATAGTAAAGACTGTAAGTGGCTACGTAATTTAGAGTACAATATGGTTATGTAAACGGCTTAGGAGCACATGAATACAGCTAAGAAGCACATGAATACCTACTGGGGATAGTGTTCACATAACCAATTCTACTCACCCCGCCCTAATCAATACACAAGGATCCATTCAAGTTACATGAACTCATGTAATGAGTAGTACATGAGTCACATGATAGTACATGAAAGCACATGAGAACATGTAAATACATGAACTAGTACGAGTACAAGGAGTGCCTGATACACATGATAAAGCACATGAACATGAAATATCCGATGCACTCATAGAGGGATAACATCTCAGAAAAGGATCCATATAGTACTAATTCGTGAAGATACGTGTCATCATCAAGTAGAGTAATCTAGAGCAAGAATATAGTCCAGACAAGTATGAAAAGATCAGAGAATGTACTCGCCTGCTATCTGAATGTCCAAGATAAAAGTACTATCCGAGGTGTGGTGTCTGGCTCCTATTAGAACAACAAAAGTTACAACAAGTCAGAATGGTAATAAGATGCACTACAATGTATTCTACATGAATCTAGGTCAATCTAAGCCAAAGTCAACTCTTGGTCAACTCTGGTCAACCGTAGAAGTCAAACTAGGTCAACCAAGTCAAACCTAAGTCAAACAAGTCTATACTAGTCTAACTAGTCTATTCTAGGTCTAACAAGGCTACACAAGTCCAATCTAAGTTCACTAGTCAAGTAGACACACACATAGGCCATAGGCTATATCATGCCTATAAGCCAGCCCATAACACATACACACATGACAATATATATATATATATATATATATATAGATATAATTATATAATCTAATATAGAAATACACATATAACATATAGGCTACTATATGCATATCACATATACATTATATATATCCATATTAATATAATATGGTAACACACTTTAGCATATAGGTATACCTACAATATACATATATATATATATATATATATATATATATATATATATATATATATATATATATATATATATATTTTTTTTTTATATATATATATATATATATATATATATAAATATATTACACAAATATATATACCTGGAGAAATAGAAAAGGGATGTGGTGGTGGCATGTGTGAATGAAGACATGTGTGTGCAAGAGGGTGTGAGACATGAAGGTGTGTGAGAATACAAGAGTGTGTGTGAAGAGTTTTAGTGTGAACAAGAAAACAGTTAGTGTAAATTTGTGTTTAAGTGTCAATGGAAAACAGGAATCATCATTGAAATCTGGAATTAATCAGTTAAAAACCCAACCCACATGACAGTG
The DNA here is from genome assembly GCA_029216955.1 of Iris pallida. Lineage (NCBI taxonomy): Eukaryota > Viridiplantae > Streptophyta > Magnoliopsida > Asparagales > Iridaceae > Iris > Iris pallida. Next base: position 33,505 of record JANAVB010040219.1, on the reverse strand, counting down.
AAACATGAATCAACCATTTCAGTCTGCAGCTCATTTAAGAAGAACAAGATCTCAGGTTTACAGGCAATACAGTATAAAAAAAAGAAATAACATTCAATTCAACTGACAGAAAAAAGGAAAGGAACCAATTTCAGTACATTAAGATTGAATCTCAGGAAATAGGAATTTAGTTCAGGTTTTAGGAAACCAATATTGCATTTCCAGTTCAAAACAGAAAACCCAAAACCCAGTTTTCAGTCCTGACAGTCCTAACCAGAAATTGAACCAAATCCAATACCAATTTAACCCAAACTCAACATACAATTAGTAAACATGTAGGTGTACCATATTAGGTCTTAAACCATGCTAATTATCAATACTAAATGGGTTAATTTGATGCTCAAAATTCGAATTTGAAAACTGGAAACACACAGAAATGAAGGACTGATACTATGGGTTTCAGGTTTTTAGGGTAAGTGTGATTTATGTATAAAAATGAACTAAAGTGTCGAAATATTGGTTGGTAATGATACTAGGGTTTGTGCACGTGTCCAGCAATGTGTTTGTGTCCACCCAAGTGGACACAAACGTGTCCAAACAGTGTCGAACCCAAAACAATACAAAACTGGACCAATCCTCGTGCACATGGTTCCAGTGCTCGTACACACGACACGAAATAACACAAATCTCGTGATTGTGTCCTAGTGTCGAGGGGGACTAGGGCTATATTGTGGACACCCTGATACGTGTCCACGACACGCGTGTGTGCGTCACGACACGCGTATCAGTGTCAAAAATCGGCTGTAGCCGATGCAGTGTAAATCCAGTGCACGGCTTCATGCGTGTCCGACACGACACAAGAGGCCCTAAGACTTGACACACGTGGTGTCAGTCAGTGCCCCATAGTGTGTGTCCAATTTCATGTGTCCTAGTTGCGTGTCCGCTGCGCAAATGCACCCGAGTAGCAGGGGAGCTACAGTGCCCCCGCGCGTGCGTGTGCAACCGCGTGTTCCCTTGTCCTATGCGACCCGACACCAATACGTGTTCAGTCCATTGAAAACCCATAAGCAAACACAAAACCTAAATTTCTATTCATATAATTTCCTAAAAATAAATCGAAATGCCCTTTTGGGCATTTCATCAAACACTTACATAAGGGACTGATACGTGTCCAAATGGGACACTAATAGGACACGAAATCCTACAAAAATCTAGGGTTAGCTAGGGGATCCCTAGATCTAGGTTAGAATGCAATAATAATAGCAATTATAATAGGTTTGAAGGAGTTACCTATAGGTATCAAATCCTCAATAAAAACTCCAAAGAGGGGTGTTCCTCTTGATAGCCAAACTTCTCCAAATTGTCCAAACTCTGAAATATTCTTACATAAACAGCAAGAACAGAAGACTTAGAACCTAATGCAATTGGTTTGGGTGGAAAAGGAATTAAATAGGAATTTCTATGAATTAAAGAAGATGGAGACTAAACTCTTTCTAAAACTTTGTAAATATTTCTAAGGAGGCTAGCCCTAATTTCTAGGAGCATTAAATAGAGGGGGAGACCTTAGTGGCCGGCCATGGGCTAGATTGGGCTAGGGTTAGGGTTCCAATAGTGATCTATGGGCTTCCATGGGCTAAAATCACTAATCATGACTTGTGAAATCACAAGCCATTTCTATTCAAATCAAATCATAATTTCCCCAAAATAATTCTAATGGGTTTGATTTCACTAACTTAGGTCAAGCTAGGGTTTCTTAACCTAACCAAGTAGTCATGACCTAGGTTAGCCTCTAGGACAGTCTCCTAAGTCAATATGAGTCAAAGTCTAGAATAGCACCAAATCAATAATACTAAAAATTACTTAAAAATTCTAATAATTATAATTAATAATAATAATTCCCAAATAATTCCAAAATTTTAAAAATGACCAAAATACCCTCAAGCTAGAAATATGGTAGTGACAGCCGCTGCTGTTGTCAAGCGGCGGCACGCAGCCTGGGGTGGCGGAGGCGGACGGCTCGTGGTGGATGGTGGTGGCCGGAGCGGCGAACTGGTGGAGAAGTGATCGGTGGTCGGTTAGTAATGGAGGTGGTGGTGATGATATGTGGAGAAGAAGGAGGAGAGAAGGAGGTGGTGGTTGCCTGATGGTGGTGGTGGCCGACGGCCTAGGTGGGTGGCCGGCCGAGCTCGGCCAAGAGGAGGGGAGGTCGGGCTCGACCAGGTGGTGGTGTGGGCTCGGCCAAGGAAGAATGAGCTGCTGTGTGTTTGTTGAGAATAATAAAGTGAGAGGGAGGGGAAAAGAATAATTGTGTGTGATAAAGAGAGGAGAGAGAAAAGCCAATCCTCAAATTTAGGGCCGGCCAGTGAAGGAAAGGGTGGGGAGAAAGTTTACATGTAGGAATTGAATGTCTAGGATTAATTATGAGGATCAAATGGCTAGGATTAATTGGGGATTGAATATTCTTAGGGATTTAATCCATGGAATATACACTCAATATTTGAAGTGGAAAACTAGGTATTGAATATTATTTCGGACAAGAAAAAATGAGGGCGTCATGAGAGTGGGAAACATGAAGCTGGTGTTGGGTTCAATAGAGCCGGGTCGGGTCAAAATCGGACATGGCAAAATAATCGAATTAAAATAGGTGTTGATAATCATGGCTAAATAAGTAGCACGTGGGGATTCCAATATATGGGACACAAGTGTCATGCGGGTAGTAGGCTCAATGTGGGCCATTTCCATATTTGCCGTTGACAGGTTTTGGTCGACAGGGTACCCACAAATCCATTTGGAAAATAAATGTGACACCGTGGGGTGAAATAAATCGGGTCACGTGTCAGGAAAGTTGTGTGAAGCAAATGGAGCACAAAATGGTGTGTCTGAGTGGAACACGAAGGTCATGGGTGAAGAGCGTCTCTTGTAGATCATGCATGATGAGTTGGTTTCAAGAAAATGACTGGTCTTACACTCCCAAATTTAAGGTCACGGTAACGTGCATACGATGATCAAGAAAAAGAGTAGGAAAATTAATTAATGATCAAATGGTCTATTTTGACCGAAGTTGTGCGAAGCAAAAAGAGTACAAGGGAACAAGTTTGGATAGGACATTATATACCATCATGAAGGTAATCTTGTCCACTACAAAACTCGTGAAGAAGGTTTCCAGAGTTAAACATCCCTGATACTCCAAATGTCAAAGGCACGGGAAAGTACACTTAAAGATAATTAAACAGAATAATTTATTTATTGAAATTAAATCAAGCAGAAAAATTAAAAAAATCAACCCGAAATTCAGGGTGCTCACATCATACCCACCTTATAAAAATTTCATCCTCGAAATTAAAATATTCGTACTCCTTCTAGGTCAAACCCCCACAATCAAGTCCCAGAACTTAAACAAATCATACCATCAAAAAGGACGGCATACCGGGTCATGGCATACGGTGGTAGTGAAGTCTCATCTAGGTATACTAGTCATGCTAACCAAAACGGTCATAGGGTATCAAACACACACAAGCAATCTAGGGGCTAAACTAAAAAAAAATTACAGAACAACAAATCATCAAGACTGTAAGGCAGTCTACCATCCTATAGGAAAACAGGCACTTATAAAAAAAAATAAAAATAAAGATAGCTACCAATTATCTATAAAGGGGTACTATTCAACAAAAAAAACCAAAATCAGAAGTTAAAGAATGAAAGTCAATTACATGAAAATCCAATCATAATATATATTAAGAATATTTAGTCTCGATACGATCTACGTTGATCAAATTGGGGAAATCAAGATTTGGGCAATATGGAGGACAGGTTCAACAAAGTCTGAGAACGAGCATACAAGGATGGAGATTCAGGTCACAATCAAATTTAATTCAATTGAGTACAACCCAAGATATTAATATGATAAGAAAAGTTAATCGAAGTCGATTTGGTCGTGATTAAGGAAACTAGGATTCAATGATATTGAAAAACCTTTTAGGGGAAAATAGGAAAGATTTCATACGAAAGTCAAGTTAATCATCTCTCTATGATACTATCAGTTTATCATTTGCCAATCATGTTTCTGTCTCACAATCCCCAATATAAAATCAACCCTTATATGACTATCATCAAAATTTTGTAACCTTCAGTCATCTAAACCCTTACCATGATCACCATAGACAAAATTCCAAACTTCTAAAACATTTTCCACGAAGCATACCCTTCTTATTTAGGTATCAATACTTATTCATTTAATCAAATTTCCAATTTCTTTCACCTCGTCCTAATTTAGATCTGAAACCTCTAAATCCAGTTTATAAAATCCTTGAACTTGTTTAAATCAAGTCTCGTATTTATTCAACCCTAATACCACTATGTCATACAAAATTTATTCTTATTTATAAATCAACCTTCATATTTTCTTCAATGTTCACCTTCAAATATTATCCTTTTGAATTCTACAATTTTCTCTTAATCATCTAAAATAATTCATATAACTTAAAATCCTTGTGTTCTCTCTGTCTGTAGTCACCCTCTTACAATATCTAGTTCAATTTCGCATAATCATTGAATACAATTAAATTCTCCTTAACATCTCAAAATTTCTATATAGCCTTGTAAAAGTTTCCAAGAATCAATAACCAAGATTTTCTAAGTTCTCAAAACTAGGTTGACCTCTGATATCCTCATTAGTTTTTTTTTTTAAAAATACATCCATGAATTACTCATAACCAAAATTTTCTGCGATTATTTCTAAATTGATAATATATATCACTCGATTCCATTCTAAACCTTTACCACATCTTCCTCTCAAAATTTTCATATTTGACATCCAACATTCTGATTCCTACAAAATCATCCTATGCTAACCAATTACGTCATTTCCGAACTAGATGATTTATGTTATTTCCTCAGCATGTCTCAGGTAAAATGATATGAATATTCAAGGGTTTCAAAGTATAGCTGACAGAATTAGATACGAGACAGAGAATTGATGTAATAGGACAGTTATATAAGACAAAGAATGATGGTAATAAAATATTGGCATGGAGAGAAATGATAATAGAATCTGTTCTGCTTATCTGTTTAAAAGAAGGAACCATTTTGAAACCAGAGCTATAATATCAAATCCAAGATAAGGTCTAGCAAAATTATCGATTCATTGTATTAAGAAGAAATTCATAGTAAGAAGTTACACAAGGGTTTATAAAACAGCTAAACCTACTCCTAAGTTAAATAATAAGAAACAAAACAAAACAAACAAATAATAATTTTTTTTGAAGGACTGGAACAAAAGTAGAGAAAACATGTTCAAAAACATTTAAGGTACAATCTGATAATCATATGCGTCTATCCAAAATCATGGTGCTCTAAATCCTCGTCATACTAGTAAGCAAGGCTGTGATAATCACAGAGTCCTCGACTAAGGCACATACCTCTAGAATCATAGTATTTAAAATTTTCGCGATGCCGCTAGCTTAGCTGCGAAAACCTTAAATTCCCACACCCGGGAAATATATCCAAAGTCAGACTATATGTCCTCACCATGCTGGCTAATGTGACTGTAGAAGACTAGATTCCATAACTTAGATGACCTATCCCATATAATTTCATCTTGACAAAAATTAAATTAAATCAACAATGGATACTCAAAAATCAAATTTATCAACGAACATCAAGATTCAAAAATGAACAAAAATCCATCAAATCATATAAATACAAACTCGGATGCCACAGCTAACATCAAGATTCAAAATTCAACAATCATCCATCAAAATCAATAAATACAAACTCAAATTCAACAATAATCCATCAAAATCAAATTCAACAACAGAAAGTAAAGATAAATCAAATCAAGGGAAGAGAGTTTTCAAATCGAAGTTAAAATAAGGTTCTCAAGGATCGTCCCAGGAATCTTTTAAGGGATCCTAACTGTGATTGAGTACCTTCAAAATATATCCTAATCCTACTGCAGGCTGTAGTGGTACTCTAGTTCGAATACCACTACACAAACTCGACCTGCATGGGCCACCACTAAAAACGTGTCACGACCCGCATCCTAGAGTAAGGTTACTAGAAGTGGGTACGTCCAGCCTACGCCACAGTGTCGGCGGTAGAACGTTGTCCTAGGTCTCATGCATCTAACAGTATAAGGCTAAGCAGTTTATACTCCCCGAATGGGGGTGACATAGCAGAATGTAAACTCAATCACATCTAAGGTAGAGCATAATGGAAGATAGATAAAAAATAAAATCCACAAAGAGATACATTAGATAGAAGTCTAAGTGTCTAAGATACACAACCCAGAAAACATCTCAAATCTCAAATACAGTAATCCATAAATACAACTCAAGATAACTAAAAATAAGCTATAAGCAAAACCTTAGCTATCTATACAACCTCTACTGTGTCTCCTCTAGGCTAGCAGGCAATCTCCAGGCTATCTGTAAAATTTATCAACAGGTCCAGTCAGGACAGGAGCGAGCACAATATATCTCAACAGTTCATAGCAGGTTAGAAAATATAATCATGTAGTAAAGTAAGATACAGGTACTGAAAGAAATACAGTATGTAAACAGAGAGAGAACTGTAATAGAAATATCTACTATACATAGAGAACTAACAGTGGCTAGTGAGTCAGAGTACAATATAGACATGTAAATGGCATAGGATGATTCTGATGCTACACTATGGAATGATTCTGATGCTACACTACTTGGATATTATTCACATGTCCACTTCTACTCTCCCGTACCCCAATCAATACACAAGGATCCAGCCAGGTTATGTTATGATTCATGCAACGGCCCCCGAAGGGTGCTACATGATAGTTCCATAAATGGGGATTCTAGGAAGCCTAATAAATGAAAGGATTCAAGGAAGACTCTGTGATCATGAGAGTACATATCATAAGTGATTCAATGAACCATGAAGCATAGTGATACGCCATGTAAGTAAAACACGCAGAACATAAAGTATCCGATGCTCCCTGAGGGGATAACATCTCAAGAAGGGATCCATATAGTACTAATCCGTGTGACCAACGTGACAGTATCAAGTAAAGTAATTTAAAACAGGAAAATAATTCTAAGCAGGATATGAAATGATCAGAGAATGTACTCGCTCGATAACCTGAACAGCTGATAGGTATAGGGGTCCAACTGAAGCCACAGAGTCCTATTTAAAGCAACACAGGTTACAAGGTGTTCAAGTTGTAATAAATGAATCTCTACAAGCAATCTATATTATCCTAGGTTCTTCTAAGTCAAATCAACTCTAGGTCAACTCCGATCAATAATCTAGTCAAACTAGGTCAAGTGTTGACTTACAGTTGACTTTGGTCAACTGGTTAACTCTGGTCAAACATGGTCAATTCTAGTCTAATTATTAAAGATATAAAGTGTACTTCGTTATTCCTACGTCAAAATTTACGATACGCAAATCGAGATAAGATGATTAACGATAAAGTTAATAATCTTATTATAGTCATCCACGTGTCCGTCTTGCCAATTTCAGCGATGTGAGATCATTAGAATTGACTGATCTCAGTTCTGTTGTACTAATCCCGAAATACAAATATTATAAGAATTAATTATTAATAAAAGGTGATACATAGAAAAACTATCTACAAACATTATCGGATGATGAAATAAATATCGCCAACGTGTCCAGAATGGTCAAATTAGCTAGGATAGCCTACCCATCGGTCCAATTTGGATACATGGGCAAAAAAGTAATTTCGGATCAAAACGGTATCCGTGTCGGAGCCGTTTGCACCGAAAAATGTGCAAGAAAATAAGTCTACAAAACATAACAAATTATATGTCCACGAAACCAGAATGACGATACGAACCCAATGGTATATCCAGAATTGGATTCCGTTGACCCGATCTCAATTTGGTCCGTTGACTAGAACATTAGAATTTTGATTTACACGGAAATGCATGCCGTAGCCAATGTTTTCAAAACTCAGCAAACTACATGTCAACGTGTCCAGAATGACGATACGAACTCAACGGTATATCCGAAATTGGATTTTGATGAGCCGATCTCAAAATGACCTGTTGACCCAGATATTGGTATCTGACTTGTACCGAAATGCGTGCCGGATCCAATGTCCACCAAAACCTAGCAAATTATATGTCAACGAGTCCAGTATATCCGGAATTGGATTCCGATGAGCCGACGTCAAAAAGTTTCGTTGACCCGGACTGTGGGATCCACTTTGTACCGAAAAATGTGCCAAGGCCCACGTCCTTCAAATCTAACAAATTTTATATGAAAATATGCCAGAACGACGCCACGAGTCTACTGGTGGTGTCAGAAATGAAATTTAGAGTTCCGTGTTCAAAAATGGAATTTTACAAGTTGGAAATTACGAATTCGGACGGCCAACTTTGGCGTCGAATTCAACCAATCAAACAAGCTCACAATAAAACGAAACTGGAGGGGTAGTAAGAGGGTTATACCAGCTTCGCACAGAAACTGGTAGCACACTAAATGGAGCTGCGGTGGAGGAGGTACAAGCTGACGAAGTTGGCTCCGCAAAACTGCCCAAAATTCATACAATTTAAACGGTCAACTTGATGGCCGGTTTTGATGTATCAAACGATAAAATTAACGGACAAAAATTGACAGAAGTGAAGGTGGATATACCGAGATTATGACGGAGCAAAGAAATCGCCGATCCAACGGTCGGATTTCTCGAAAATTGTGTACAAAGTTGCTACGACGGGGCGCCAAAACGGACTTGATTCCGCGTGCGTCACGGCAGGAATTCGTACGAAATGCACGAATCGGCTAGACGACGCATCCCGGAGGTCAGTGGCCGCTACGGGAAGACAGCCCAGGTGTTCGCCGGAGGGGGGCCGCCCGCGGTGGCGCGTGGCCGGCAACAACGGCCGCCGTGGCCGTTGCTACTGTCGTGCATGCTGCTGCACGTGCGATTACTGGCCGCTGTCGCTGTCAAGCGGCAGCACGTAGCCTGGCGTGGCTGAGGCGGGCGGCTTGTGGTGGATAGTGGTGGCCGGTACGGCGAACTGGTGGAGAAGTGATCGGTGGTCGGTTAATGATGGAGGTGGTGGTGATGATATGTGGAGAAGAAGGAGGAGGGAAGGAGGTGGTGGTTACCTGATGGTGGTGGTGGCCGACGGCCTAGGTGGATGGCCGGCCGAGCTCGACCACGAGGAGGGAAGGTCAGGCTCGGCCAGGTGGTAGTGTGGGCTCGGCCAAGGAAGAATGAGTTGCTGTGTGTTTGTTGAGAATAATAAAGTGAGAGAGAGAGAGGGAAAGAATAATTGTGTGTGATAAATAGAGGAGAGAGAAAAGCCAATCCTCAAATTTAGGGCCGGCCAGTGAATGAAAGGGTGGGAGGAAAGTTTGCATGTAGGAATTGAATGTCTAGGATTAATTAGGAGGATCAAATGGCTAGGATTAATTGGGGTTGAATATTCTTAGGGATTTAATCCATGGAATATACACTCAATATTTGAAGTGGAAAACTAGGTATTGAATATTATTTTGGACAAAGAAAAATGAGGGCATCATGAGAGTAGAAAACATGAAGCTGGGGTTGGGTTCAGTGGAGCCGGGTCGGGCAAAATCGTACATGGCAAAATAATCGAATTAAAATAGGTATTGATAATCATGGGTAAATAAGTAGCACGTGGGGATTCCAATAAATGGGACACAAGTGTCATGCGGGTAGTAGGCTCCATGTGGGCTATGTCCATATTTGGGGTTGACAGGTTTTGGTCGACAAGGTACCCACAAATCCATTTGGAAAATAAATGTGACACCGTGGGATAAAATAAATCGGGTCACGTGTCAGAAAAGTTGTGTGAAGCAAATGAAGCACAAAATGGTGTGTCTGAGTGGGACACGAAGGTCATGGGTGAAGAACGTCTCGAGTAGATCATGCATGATGAGTTAGTTTCAAGAAAATGACTGGTCTTATGCTCCCAAATTTAAGGTCACGATAACGTGCATACGATGATCAAGGAAAAGAGTAGGAAATTAATTAATGATCAAATGGTCTAATTTGACCCGAAGTTGTGCGAAACAAAAAGAGTACAAGGGAACAAGTTTGGATGGGACATTATATACCATCATGAAGGTAATCTTGTCCACTACAAAACTCGTAAAGAAGGTTTCCAGAGTTGAACATCCCTGATACTCCAAATGTCAAAGGCACGGGAAAGTACACTTAAAGATAATTAAACAGAATAATTTATTGATTGAAATTAAATCAAGCAAAAAAATTAAAAAAATCAACCCAAAATTCAGGGTGCTCACAATTGATCCACCAATTTCTCACAAATCCCACTCAACCTCTCATCCATTCCTATCATTCTCTACACTAGAAGGAGCCTAAGAGTTTAGAGACTAGGAGCATAAGAAGAGGAGTCCATTTGCTAGGAGCTACGTGTTCAGATCGTATCCATTTGACTTTTTATTGGGAATCCATCTCCCAATAGGTATACATCTCATTTTCTCTCTATTTAGACTATTTGTGCTATTTGACCCTTAGGAATTCATCCATGGACTAGGACGACACATAGGAAGAGTTTTGAGACTCAATGACTCTCTATATGAAAGTTATATTGGGTTTTACCATTTTTTTGGAAAATTCTGAGAATGGTACACCAAGTATTTATTATTAGGTTTGTTAGACCTATTTAGATTAGATTTGGTTGTGTGTGTCGAGATTTGTGTCCACAATTGGATACGTCTAGGTTGTGTCATGATACGATAGGACACAAGGTCATTTTGGATGTTTTTCCCTCCGACGCTTGTGGTTGTCACCCCCAGTTTTCGAATTAGGGGTATTTTTGTCATTTTCAAAGTTTTATAATTTTTGGGAATTTTATTTGATTTTATAGGATTTTTAGGGATTTGGTTAATTTAGTTTGAATTTTATCTAATTTGGACTTAAGTTTGAGACCCGGGTAGTCTGGACGCTAGTGGGACCCACATACTAGCTGGGCTTGGCCCACATGCCATTCTAACTAGGCTAGAAACCATAAACCATACCCCCATGGCTTAACTAGTCATTTATAGGCTAAATTAGTCATTTTGAAGTTGAACCAAACCAAACCAAACCAAACGAAATCCAAACCAACCCAAACCAAGTCTAATGGGTGTGAAGGCCTAATGGGTCTCCACCCAAACCCATTAGGACCCCCATGGCCGGCCACACATAGGTCACTTCCCCCTTCCTTTACTTCACTCCTAAGTCATCCCTCTCTCTCTCTTCATTTCATTTTTTTTTGGAGCTTCTTCTTCTCCAAGAGATCTACATTTAGGTATGCACATTAAACCCTCATAAATTCCTCTTTTTCATTTATTCCTTTACAATAAATGTGGAGGAGACCATTCTCTACATATTGACTATAGCTTTTATAGGTTTCCCTAAAACCTAGTTTAGGAATTTTATTAGGGGTTTTCCCTTATATATATATATATATATATATATATATATATATATATATATATATATATATATATATATATATATATATATATATATATATGTGTATTTGGGTGTGTGTGTAGAGGAGAGTGGTGGTGGTGGTGTCATGAGTGTGTGTGAGTGTATGAGTGTGTTTGAGTGTGTGTGTGTCCAATATATATATATATATATATATATATATATATATATATATATATATATAAACAAAAAATATCTATAAAAACAATATATATATATATATATATATATTATATATCTAATATATATATAAAATATGATATATATATATATATTATATAAATATATATAATATATATTCTATAATATAATATCTATATATATATATATATATATATATGGCTAGATAGTTATAGATATATAGAGATATAAATAGAGAGGGGAAGGAGTTGTAGAAGAAGAAGAGAAATAAGTAGAGCAGCAGCAGTAGACTGCAGTAGCAGCAACAGCTACTGCGGTAGCAGCAGCAGCCTTAGCACAGCAGCACAGCTTTAGCACTAGCAGCAGCAGCAGCTAGCAAGAGCAGCAGTAACAGTAGCATAGGTAGGAGAAGGAGAAGGAGAAGGAGAAAGGAGAAGAGGAAGTGAAGGAAGGAAATGAGAAGGAAGGAAGGAGAGGAGAAGGAGAAGGAAGGAGAAGGAAAAAGGAGGATGAGGAGAAGAGAAAGGAAGGAGAAGGGAAAAAGAGTGGTAGGTAGGATTGGAAATTCATCCAAATCCTAGAGAATGAGGTATCTAGGATACCAGTTTGGTATCAGAATACTAGAGTTACTAGGATACGGGGTAGGAATATAGGAAATCAAATTAGAGAGGTTTGTGAGTGAGTCGAATTTAGTGGGGAGAAATTGAGTTCCGAGTGTCGGAACGCGTCCAAAATTGGATGAGACTTAGATTATGTGAATTATTTTGTGGGTAGGCTCCCGAGTTGAAATCGAAGTTTTGGAAGGATGGTATCGTACGATCTCATTGAGTATCTCGTGATACTCAAGATATCGATAAATCGGCAACATATACCGTAAGATGGACTGGATGTCCACTCTACCTAGGAAGCTTGGTAGGTAATGATAGTGTAGGCTAGTATCCTACTACCCTAGGAAGCACGGGTCGAAATACCAAGCGTAGGTAGGCTAACTTGGTATTGGACTAGGTTAGGAATTTACCTTTGTAAAGGGTAAATTTAAGGTATTGGCCTACGGCCAAGATATGGGTTTTGGAGTTCAAGATGGACTTGGATATGGGTTGTAAGGGTTGGTAATTGTTAGAAATAGTCGCCTAGACCTAGTCTTGACCTTGGTTGACCACGGTTACTTTTTAGACCAAAAGTCAACCATCGGTCAACACTTTACCCAACTTAGTCCTAAATTCTATTAGAGTTGAACAGTTGACTAAAAGTCAACTGTTAGTCACCATTTCCTAAAGTTGAGCTAGAGTTGACCTAGGGTTGACCAAATTGACCAGTTGACCAAAAGTCAACTGTTGAATTAAATCGACCTAGTTTTAATTCCGTTTGACTTGCATTGACCCAGTTTGACCTGGTTAGGCCTAATATGACTTAGGTTGACCCTGTACAGTCTAGTTTGACGTGTCTTGACCTAGAACGACTTAATAGGATTTAAATTTCATTTGACTTTACTTCCTAAATATAGTATTGATACGTCTTGTTTCTATTAGGTCCTCGAGGCGCTGCTTTGGATCCAGTTGACATATATATCATATCACAGACGAGTACATTCTCTGATAACTTTTTCTCAATTTATGATAACTGTTATGATTCATGTACTTAGTAGATATGCTTATTCCTACATGGTTCTCACGGATTGGTATTCCTGGAGCTGACAAGAGATGTTACTCCTTGTTAGCTTGGGATGTATTGTGCAAGCTCCTTTGTAGCTCTTGTGCAATGTATGGTCACCGATTCTAGAGAAGATTTGCTCCCTTCTCATAGAATCCGTGCAGTGACGTGTCCTGTTTGGATCTATTCTACCAGTTGGGGGCGGGGGAGTAGTAGCGTATGCCTGTGATCAAATCCATCCCGTATTCCCGAACAGTGTTAGTCATATACCGTACTTATGACTAGCCAGGCCAGTTACTTACAGTGCCCAAGCCGATCACAAGTTGAAACTACTACTCACACACATTGGATAGATGGCTTACCCTGATTTGTGTACATACCATATCAGTTCTACTTTTGTTCTAGCTCTAGTCTACAGCTTACCATGCCATGATACATATATGTACACTCCATATTTTTGTATATGCTCTATTTACAGTCTTATGGCTTTTATTCTATCTTGAGATCTGTTATGAATTTATGTACTCGTTCCATCCTGACCGATATGTTGACAATGTTTACAGATAGAGGAGGACTATTACTGCACTTACTATGACCCACCGGACGTAGTAGGTTTAGAGACAGATACCCTAGATCAGCAGGGTGCAGTACCGCAGGGCGAGATACCGCCTATCCTGTAGATAGAGTAGGTTTTTACTGGACCTTGTCTCCAGTTACTCTTGGGACTGTTATTATTTTGGCTAGTGTTAGAGACTTTGGACTTGGACTTGTATATTCTTTGTGTTTGGACTTGACATGTTATATTTTATTGTCGTGTTGTCTTTATCATTCAGTATTTACTTTATCATCTTAGAGTTGTGATTGAGTACTCATATATTATCATTGCTTGTCCTCCGTTCGGAGTTGACCATATTCTCGACAGGTTTTGATATTATAAACTGTTGTTAGAGTAGTAAACCTACAGCATTCCACGCCGTTTTTACGGTGAGGGCTGGGCGTTGTTACGCACACGTGCCCTTACAGCGGGTGCGGGTCGTGACACGTTTTTAGTGGTGGCCCATGCAGGTCCTGAAGTCGCAATTAGTGCGATGTCGTAGCAGCACTCGTCTTAGAGTGTTGACTACGAGCCTGTGTTATATATAGGAGGTAGTAGGCTAAGAGTACTCAATCACAGTAGGATCTTTCCTTGCTTACCGTCTTTGATATTGATTTAATGTATTCTAGCTGTCCTCCTTGATATAGTCCTTCTGTGCCATATTGATATCTTCTTTTCAATCTGTCTCCAGGATGGTTATGACTCATTCTCCGGTGAGGAGCACGGGGAGACGGAGAGGTCTGCTACCTCTGGCGGACAAGCTCCAGTCACTTCCCCTGCAGTGGGACTTCAGTAGGGGCTCTCGGGGTACTCCTCCAGCGCTCTCGATGACTGTCCCTGGGTCACTGCGGGTGCTCTTCTGCAGTGCCGGGGCTACGACGGGAGCTGTCGGGGGCGTTCCTCCTCCTCCTCAGCAGGGGACTCCTCCGCCGGTGGTGGGAGCTATTCCTCCGTTGCCTCCTCTGCTACAGACATGGGGATATGCTCGATTCTTTCAGCAGGTGCTGGAGTCCCAGCGGGCCCAGCACGAGGCACAGATGAGATAGACTGAGGCAATGCGCCAGGGCATGGAGGATGCCATAGGTTGGCCCTGGCTACGGTAGCGTGGGGCTCCACAGCGGAGGTGCAGCAGCAGTAGAAGCCCGGAGACATCCAGGCTTTCAAGAAGATGGGTCCGAGGGATTTCAGAGGGACCGAGGGCATTGTATATGCTGATGACTGGCTCGAGGATATCGAGCGTCAGATGAGGGCCTCCCCTGGCAGACGACCTGAAGGTCGAGGGTTGGCTTGCAGTTATTAGATGTTGCCCGACATGGTTCCGGAACGAGCCGGCTCTTGCAGAGAGGGCCACACTTGGGCTGAGTTTCGGGCCCTGTTCAGAGAGAAGTTCTTTTCCCACAGACAAGATCGGCCTAGTACGGCAGTTTCAGAACCTGCAGCAGGGCAGTATGACTGTGGAGGAGTATGCACGAGTTCGGCCGGCTGAGCCGATACGCGGAGTACATGGTGAGCGACCCAGTGATCCGAGCAGAGCGCTTCCGGGAGGGATTGACATGGGATATCAAGATCCTGATCCCTTCCTTCTATGCGACATATGCAGAGGTCTATGCGGAGGCTCGAAGGTGGAGAGAGTGGGGCTTGAAGCCCAAGAGGGATCGTGATTTGTTTTCAGGGCCAGTAGCAGCGCGGGGCTGCTAAGCGCCCTCAGCTTCAGCATCAGCCGTTCCAGCATCATCAGCAGCAGGTGCAGGCCAGGCACCTGTCCAGAGGGTTCAGCAGCGTCAGGGCAGGATGATCCTCCGTGCCACTACTGCAAGAGCCCGGTCACCTCTTTGAGTTCTGCAGGAGGAGGCTGGGTTTGTGCCTCTTTTGTAGTGCCGCTGGGCATCAGATGCGGGAGTGTCCTAAGAACCCCCGTGTTGCTGGAGCAGCTCAGAGGGCACCTATTCCGAGGGCACCAGCTAGTGTTCCTGTAGTTCAGCAGCGGGGTCCACTTTCGACCCAGCAGCAGCATTTGTCCGTACGCCAGCAGAAGGGTGTTCAGGGTAGAGCTTTTGCCCTTGCAGCGAGAGATGGAGCCTATAGCAGATGTTGTCGCAGGTTCTGTTCTGCTCGATTCTTTTCTGCTCTAGCCTTGTTTGATTCTGGTGCTACGCACAGTTTTGTGTCTTTTCTTTTGCTCTTAGGCACAATATCATTGCTGAGTATCTTGGTAGGACTTGCAAGATTATGACTGGGAATGGCATCATCCTGGTTAATAATGTTTGTAAGGGACGAGAGTTTTTTGAGAGGCCGGGAGCTGAGTGTGTTTGCTCTAATGCCACTTTGAGTTACGATGGTACTCGGTATGGACTGGTTGAGCATGCACCATGCTAGCATAGACTGCAGAGACAGGATTTGTTCAGGCCCCGGAGAGCCAGAGTTTGAGTTCACCCGAGGTGTAGCGGAGCCAGGAGATAGATTCCGCGGAGCTTTTGGCGGGGCCGGTGTTGCCACATCCACTATTGCTGAGTTCTTGGATGTTTTCTCGAGGAGTTACCTGGGATGCTGCCAGATCGTGATGTTGAGTTCTCTATAGATTTAGTGCCGGGAGCTGAGCCTATCTCACAGCACGTCTATAGAATCAACAACAGTGAGTTAGCGGAGCTGAAGAAACAGGTCGACGAGCTACAGGACAAGGGCTTTATCCGATCTAGTTCTTCACCTTGGGGCGCGCCAGTTCTTTTTGTCCCGAAGAAGGATGGTACGGTACGTATGTGCATCGATTACAGGGCGCTCAACAACCTTACTATCAAGAACAAGTATCCTTTGCCAAGGATGATGACTTGTTCGACCAGTTGAGCGGGGCGAGGGTGTTCTCGAAGATCGACTTGCGTTCCGGGTACCATCAGCTGAAGGTGAAGCGGGATGACATTCGAAGACTGTATTTTGGACCCGTTATGGCCAGTATGAGTATACCGTCATGCCGTTTGGGTTGACCAACCCCAGGTATTCATGAACTTGATGAACAAGGTATTCCATCAGTACCTTGACAAGTTCGTGGTGGTCTTCATCGATGACATTCTCATCTATTCGAAGACGCCAGAGGAGCACGAGGAGCACCTGAGGATTATATTACACTCTCAGGAGGGAGCAGCTGTATGGGAAGCTGTCGAAGTACGAGTTCTTCTTGGATCGCGTGAGTTCCTAGGCCATGTTGTCTCTGGCGAGGGGATTTCAGTGGATCCGAAGAAGATTTCTGCAGTGGAGTCCTGGTCTACGCCGAGCTCAGTAGCAGAGGTTCGAGTTTTCTGGGTCTGGCAGGTTATTACCGAAGTTCGTGCAGGACTTTTCCAGGATTGCCCAGCCGATGACCCGACTTACCAGGAAAGAGGAGTTTGTTTGGTCCGAGGAGTGCCAGGCCGCCTTTGAGGAGCTGAAGACGAGGTTGACTACACTCCTATCTTGACGCTGCCATCTGGATCTGGTGGTTATATGATCTACAGTGACGCTTCAGGACGGGGTTTGGGTTGTGTACTTCAGCAGCACGGGAAGTGATTGCCTATACATCTAGGCAGTTACGTCCTCATGAGAGAAACTACCCTACCCATGATGTGGCTGCAGCGGTCATCTTTGCTTTGAAGCTGTGGAAACACTATTGTACGGAGAGCGAGTTGAGATCTATACAGATCACAAGAGCTTGAAGTACGTGTTTACCCAAAGGAGCTGAATATGAGGCAGAGGCGATGGTTAGTTAGCTGATGAAGGATTTTGATATATCCTTACAGTACCATCCGGGAAGGCCAACATGTTGCGGATGCTTTGAGCAGGTATCCCGTGGCCATGTGTGACGATGGATCGTCACCTTCTGGCAGATCTGGAGAGCTTGGGCATAGAGGTGATAGTTCCTGGGTTCGAGGAGCAGATGTGGGGTCTTCAGGTGCAGTCAGAGCTGATGGACAGAGTCAGAGCAGCTCAGTTTGAGGATGAGGCTCTGAGGGTCATCAGGGCAGGTCCGGGCAGGAATGTTGGATGAGTTCTCTATAGCGGGGAGATGGGTCGTTGAGGCATGGTACCAGATTGTGCGTGCCGAGGAGGACTTCGGGAGGAGGTTCTTCAGGAGCGCATCGTTTCAGTACTCTATGCATCCAGGAACCAACAAGATGTATAGAGACTTGAGACAGCATGTTTGGTGGTATGGCATGAAAGCGAGGTGGCTCAGTTCGTTTCTAGATGCTTGGTGTGCCAGCAGGTGAAAGCCGGGAGGCAGAGACCCGGTGGATTGCTCCAGCCACTACCCATTCCTGAGTAAAGTGGGAGCATATCACTATGGACTTTGTATCTGGACTTTCCGCTCTCTCCAGGAGGGAAGGATGCATTTGGGTCATTGTTGATCGATTGACCAAATCGGCCCACTTTTTGCCTTTCAAGGTGGGTTTGTCTACGAAGAGGCTGGCCGAGATATACGTGCGGCAGATAGTCCATTGTACGGGGTTCCAGTGAGTATAGTCTCATCGGGACAGCCGATTCATTCCTACTTCTGGAGGAGTTTGCATCTTAGCTTGGGCATATCGCTCAAGTTCAGTACCGTATACCACCCCCAGCAGACGGGCATCGGAGAGGACGATTCAGACCCTCGAGGATATGCTTCGTACCTGTGTCTTGGACTTTGGGGATCTTGGGAGGACCACCTTCACTTGGTAGAGTTTGTTACAACAAGCTACCAAGCCAGTATAGAGATGTCACCTTTCGAGGCTCTATACGGACGGAGGTGTCGTACTCCCTTGTCTTGGGATGATGTCGGCGAGAGGGTTTTGCTTGGCCCCGAGATGGAGTGGATACTGCAAAAGGTCAGAGTTATCAGAGATAGACTTCGGTGGCGCAGGATAGGCAGCGGCATTGGGCTGATAGCCACCGGAGGCCGTTGGAGTTTGAGGTATAGTTTAGATTTTTCTAGTATTTGAGTTGATTGTGATTGTTTTAGATCAAGCTTTAAGCCTTGTGTTTTTCTTCTAGGTTGGTGATCTTGTGTTCCTGCGATTTCTCCGACGCGTGGCACGATTCGTTTTGGTGGGCGGCAAGCTTAGTCCACGATACAACGGACCTTTCCGTATCTTGGACAGGGTCGGTGCAGTGGCTTACAGATTGGAGTTACCGCCCGTACTAGAGGGAGTGCACAACGTGTTCCACGTGTTACAGCTGAGACGGTACGTGGCAGATCCCAGTCACGTCTTGGACCACTCGAGATCGAAGTGGGACCGACACTCAGCTATCCAGAGAAGCCGGTTGAGATCTTGGACCGAAGAGAATGTGCTCCGGAACCAGGTCATTTCCTTGGTTCGCATTGTATGGAGGCACCACTCTCCAGGTGAGTCTACCTGGGAGAGAGACGACATGCGGGAGCGATTCCCATATCTCTTCGAGCCTTGAGGTAAAATTCTTTCTTTTCCTTCCTTTTTCCATTCACGTTGCTGTGTTAGTTTCTCATTTAATTTTGAGGACAAAATTCTTTTAAGTAGGTAGATTTGTCACCCCCAATTTTTGAATTAGGGGTATTTTTGTTATTTTCCAAGTTTTATAATTTTTAGGAATTTTATTTGATTTTATAGGATTTTAGGAATTTGGTCGATTTAGTTTGAATTTTATCCAATTTGGACTTAAGTTGGAGACCCGGGTAGTCTGGACGCTAGTGGGACCCACATACTAGCTGGGCTTGGCCCACATGCCATCCTAGCTAGACTAGAAACCATAAACCATACTCCCATGGCTTAACTAGTCATTTAGAGGCTTAATTAGTCATTTGAAGTTGAACCAAACCAAACCGAACCAAACCAAATCCAAACCAACCCAAACCAAGTCTAATGGGTGTGGAGGCCTAATGGGTCTCCACACAAACCCATTAGGACCCCCATGGCCGGCCACACATAGGCCACTTCTCCCTCCCTTTACTTCACTCCTAAGTCACCCCTCTCTCTCTCTCTTCATTTCATTCATTTTTTTTTTTTTTTGGAGCTTCTTCTTCTCCAAGAGATCTACATTTAGGTATGCACATTAAACCCTCATAAATTCCTCTTTTTCATTTATTCCTTCATAATAAATGTGGAGGAGACCATTCTCTACATATTGACCATAGCTTTTATAGGTTTCCCTAAAACCTAGTTTAGGGATTTTATTAGGGGTTTTCCCTTATATATATATATATATATATTATATATATATATTATATATATATATAATTATATATATATATATATATATATATATATATATGTATTTGTGTGTGTGTGTAGAGGGAGTGGTGGTGGTGGTGTCATGAGAGTGTGTGTTTGAGTGTGTTTTGAGTGTTTGTGTGTCCAAATATATATATTATATAATATTATATTATATATATATATATATATATATTTATATGTGTTTGTGAGTATATATATATATATATATATATATATATATATATATATATATATATATATATATATAGATAGTTAGATAGATATATATATATATCTATAGTTAGATAGATATATAGAGTATATGTATATATATGTGTGTATATATATATAGATAGATGGCTAGATAGTTAGATCGATATATAGAGATATATATAGAGGGGAAGGAGTTGTAGAAGAAGGAATAGAAGGAGAAGAAGAAGAGAAATGAAGAGCAGCGCAGCCTTAGCACTAGCAGCAGCAGCCTTAACACTAGCAGCAGCAGCTTTAGCACTAGCAGCAGCAGCAGCTAGCGAGAGCAGCAGTAGCAATAGCATATAGGAGAAGGAAAGGAGAAGGAGAAGGAGAAAGGAGGAAGAAGGAAGGAGAAGGAGAAGGAAAGGAAGGGAAGGAAAAAGGAATGAGAAGGAGAAGGAGAAGGAAAGGGAAAGAAGAGTGGTAGGTAGGATTGGAAATTCATCCAAATCCTAAAGAATGAGGTATCTAGGATACCAATTTGGTATCGAAATACTAGAGTTACTGGGATACGGGGTAGTAATGTAGGAAATCAAATTACAAAGGGTTTATGAGTTAGTCAGAATTTAGTGAAAGGAGAAATTGAGTTTCGAGTGTCGGAACGCGTCCAAATTGGATGAGACTTAGATTATTGAATTAGATTTTGTGGGTAGGCTCCCGAGTTTAAATTGGGGTTTCGTATGGATTAGGAGGATGGTATCGCACGTATCATTGAGTATCTCGCGATGCTCAAGATAATCGGTGAATCGGCAACATATGCCGTAAATGGACTGGATGTCCACTCTACCTAGGAAGCTTGGTAGGTAATTAGTGTAGGCTAGTATCCTACTACCCTAGGAAACACGGGTCGAAATACCAAGCGTAGGTAGGCTAACTTGGTATTGGACTAGGTTAGGAATTTACCTTTGTAAAGGGTAATATAAGGTATTGGCCTACGGCCAAGATATAGGTTTCGGAGTTCAAGATGGACTTGGATATAGGGTTGGTAATGGTTAAAATAGTCGCCTAGACCTAGTCTTGACCTTGGTTGACCACGGTTGACTTTTTAGACCAAAACTCAACCATGGGTCAACACTTTACCCAACATAGTCCCAAATTCCATTAGAGTTGAACAGTTGACCAAAAGTCAACTGTTAGTCACCATTGACCTAAAGTTGACCTAGAGTTGACCTAGGGTTGACCAGAGTTGACCAGCTGACCAGTTGACCAAAAGTCAACTGTAAGTCAACTGTTGACTTAAATTGACCTAGTTTAATTCTGTTTGACTTGCATTGACCCAGTTTGACCTGGTTAGGCCTAATATGACTTAGGTTGACCCTGTACAGTCTAGTTTGACGTGTATTGACCTAGAATGACTTAATAGGATTAAATTTGATTTGACTTTACTTCCTAAACATAGTATTGATACGTCTTGTTATCTATTAGGTCCTCGAGGCGCTGTATTGGATCCAGTTGACATATTATATCATATCACAGGTGAGTACATTCTCTGATAACTTTTTCCTAATTTATGATAACTGTTATGATTCATGTACATAGTGTAGATATGCTTACTCCTGACACATGGTTCTCATAGATTGGTATTCCTGGATCTTGACAAGAGATTTACTCCTTGTTAGCTTGGGATGTATTGTGCAAGCTCTTTGTAGCCCTTGTGCAATGTATGGTCACCGATTCTAGAGAAGATTTGCTCCCTTTTTATAGAATCTCGTGCAGTGACGTGTCCTGTTTGGATACATTCTACCAGTTGAGGGCGGGGGAGTAGTAGCGTATGCCTGTGATCAAATCCATCCCGTATTCCCGAACAGTGTTAGTCATATACCGTACTTATGACTAGCCAGGCCAGTTACTTACAGGTCCCAAGCCGATCACAAGTTGAAACTACTACTCACACACATTGGATGGATGGCTTACCCTGATTTGTGTACATACCATGATCAGTTCTACTTTCCTGTTCTAGCTCTAGTTCTTCAGCTTACCATGCCATGATACTATATGTATACTCCATGATTTTATTGTATATGCTCTATTTACAGTCTTATGGCTTTTATTCTATCTTGAGATCTGTTATGAGATTTATGTACTCGTTCTATCCTAACCGGATATGTTGACAATGTTTACAGATGCAGAGGAGGACTATTACTACACTTACTACGACCCATCGGACGTAGTAGGTTTAGAGAAAGATACCCTAGATCAGCAGGGTGCAGTACCGCAGGGCGAGATACCGCATATCCTGTAGAGTAGATTTTGTACTGGACCTTGTCTCCAGTTACTCTTGGGACTGTTATTATTTTGGCTAGTATTAGAGACTTTGGACTTGGACTTGTATATTCTTTGTGTTTGGACTTAACATTTATATTTTATTGTCGTGTTGTCTTTATCATTCAGTATTTACTTTATCATCTTAGAGTTGTGATTGAGTACTCATATATTATCATTGCTTGTTCTCCGTTCAGAGTTGACCATATTCTCGACAGGTTTTGATATTATATAAACCGTTGTTAGAGTAGTAACCTACAGCATTCCACGCCGTTTTTACGGTGAGGGTTGGGCGTTATTACGCACACGTGCCTTTACAGTGGGTGCGGGTCGTGACAGTGGTACACATGTCCAATTGTATATGGCACTTGATACTAGTTTTGATTTGCACTAATTATGTTTATATGTATATTTTAGACTTGCCTATGTAATTTGGTAGGTTCGGACAAGATTTGGTATAGGTATCTTGGCCGTATCACAAGCATATCGTAGACTAGTACGATACAAGGGATGATGCACACCAAATGTTTGTGTATGTGTGTGTCTTGTGGTATGTGACACGTGAGACTAGTGTATGCCATATTTAGACACATAGTGGGTATGCCTATAGATATATATATTTTGTGTGTGTGTGTGTGTACTTTATACACTTATTGTAGTGTGTATGTGTTTATAGAACCACACTAAGTGTGTGCCTAAATATCTATATAGGAACCTATGTGTGTACATAGTGTATATATATGTTAGGGGAATGTCATAGTGTGTTTAGAAGGAAATGGTGATAGGTAGTGTGTGCACAGGTTGCTTTTGTGTGCATATGTATATGTGATGGTGGGATATGAATAGATAGTGACATAGATAGATAGTTGCATAGGAATATGAAAAGGGAAGAGGAGTCCTGATGCTGCAGGTGCACACTTGCATCTGTACAGTGCACTGGACAGGGATCTATGCTCTGTAGGAAATAATAAGAGAAGAGCAGTTAACTCATGTACACACATGTGCACAGGATATGTAATAGTAGGCAGCTGGGCTTGTGGGCAATGAGGAATAGGATGGTGTGGCAGCAGTAAGTTGTTGATTTAGTTGGCAATGCCTGTGTAGTTATGTATATAGTCTAGAGGGGCTGCTGCTGGTGAACAATTGGAGAAGAGAGCCCTGTTATTGTGAGTGAGATGATGTAGAGAGAGATGAAGTTATGTAGGACAGTGAGGAGTGTAACAGCAGTGGTGAACTGCTATTAGGCAGCATAGGAAAGAGTGGGATGCAGGCTCTGTGCATATCAAGTGTAGGGTGCATCATCAGTTAAGGGCACCTGTGCACATGAGTGCACATGGCTAAAGGAAACAGCTGCAACAGTACACCTTTAGTGTGTTAGGCTACAACATTGCTTGCTCTTGGGGTGTTAGCAACAGTAAAATGAAGGTGGCAGTCACAGGTCTGTGCTACCACACTTGTACAATAGTACCTATAGAATGTGTAGCACAACAATGCAATGAAGAGGGGAGGCAAATGTCCGTCAGGAAATAGAGTCCAAAAGATGGGTATGCTAGGTGCAGATGTGTAGGAATTCATGTGAACTTGGAGGAAATAGTGCAACAGTTGGCCAATTATAGGTAAATGTCTACATATGTAGGTAAGTGTACGTCAAGTAGAAATAGGAATACAAATAGAGTAGGAGAAGAGGAGGCTTTGACAGCACATGAATTTATAGGTGTGCTGGTATGTATGTTTGTGTAGGTGTCTAGGCAAGGTAAGGGTAAGTCATGATTTAGGTTAAGTTTAGGTAATTGGTTTACCTATGCGAGAGTAGGTAATGAAAATTACCTAGGAAATACTAGTAATGGGAAGGGTATTAAGTATAGGTGATTACTTTACCTTATGTATTAGATTTAGGCTTATGCAAAGGTATTGGGTTGAAGTTAGGATATTGCTAATAAGCCTATAGGTATACTATATAGATAAATATATATAGGGTTGACCTAGTATAGACTAGAATACCTTGGTATGACAAGATATGAACCCAAAAACCTAGGTATGACCTAGATTAACCTAGTTTAGCAAGGTATTGACCAAATTGACCTAGAAATGACTTGAAGACCTAGTATAGCATGTTTATGATTCCAAAATACCAATTGACATTGATATTCCATATTTAGGTCTTTGAGGCACCATATCAGATACTGTAGACATTTTACACCGGATCTCAGGAGAGTACATTCTATACTAATTTTTTGTTTATGATATTTTCTATATTTCTTGTATCTAGTGTAGATATTCTTGAGTTCTTGACACATGGTTACACAGATTGGTATTTACGGATTCCGTCATGAGAAGCTATTCATTGTATAACTTGGTGTACCTTGAGCAAGCCTTATTGTTCTTGTACTTGTATGGACACTGATTCTCGAGAAGACTTGCTACCTTCTTCTAAAATCTCGTGCCATAACGTACAATGGTTGGATCCACTATACCAGTCGCAGGCGGAGAGTATAAGTGTAGATATTTGATCATACACTCCTTGTGCATGTCTTGTTTCTTATGAGTGTTGATCATACACCGCACGTATGATTAACCTGGCCATAAATTCCCATACAAGTTCCTAAGCCGATCACATGTTGAAACTAGTGCTCACTCATATAGATAGTTATTTCTAATTTTCTTGTACATGATATTTCTTGCTCTTTTGCTCTTGTATTTACTTACAACATTATTCATATCTTGACATATTCTTGTACATGTTTTATTATCTTGCATATTCTCTCTATTTATTGTTACATAGTCTTTATTATTTTCTGGAACTGTTATTAGAAGTGTACTTCGCTCTAATCCTAACTGGATATATTTTTCCCATATAATTTAGATGACGGTTATCCTACCTACTATGACCCCAAGAGGTAGTAGGCATAGACCTGGAGACACTAATCCAGGAGGGTTTACTCCAGCTAAGGAGGCTCTAGTAGCGACAAAGTTAGACTAGTTTAGTACTGGATTTGTCTCCACCTTTATGACTCTTGACATGTTATTATTTGTGACTTATTTGATATAGTTAGTATTAGACTCTCTTTGGACTTGTATTTTGTTATGTTAGACTCCTGGATATTTCATATCACGTCTTATCTTTATCGTGCCATTTATCTTCCTTATAGTCATTGTGATTGAGTATGGATATATCATTATTTGTCCTCCTTTTGGGGTTGAGATATCTTGACAGGTTATGATACATATTGTTAGATTCTATAGTAGACCGAGACAACGTTCTACCACCGATGCTGTGGCGTAGGATGGGTGTTGTCTCGCACTTGTGCCCGTACATCAGGTGCAGTTCGTGACAGTATGGTAAGGCCTCATTATTTGGTAGTTTATTTATTCGTTAGGGGTTCGTAATGGTATGACTGGAGAGACCAAAGCTAGACTTTTGTACGTACAGTTGGAGGATACATGGAAGTGTATCTTGCCAAGTTTTAGTATTTATGTTGATTCCTTGTATGTTCTTTTGATTTTTGTTGTATATTAGGAACGTAGGATTAGTTGATACCTTATTCGAATATTATTTCGGTACCGATGCTAGTTTAAGGATATCGGATATTGATACTGACATGACATTTTATTTATTCGTGTCCCTGTAGAAGCATGTAAATTACACTATGCGCTCCAAATAAACATGCACATGGGCGCATCCCTATGAGAAGAAGACCATGTTCTGCAAACACCATACGCCAGGCTTCTCATTCGTATAACTAAACTGGCGTATCCATATAGCAGAATCGTGCGCCTAAAATTACTACACAGTATTAAAAACTCATAAAATATAATTTTTTTTGATATCCATGATTACATACAATGGAAGTCTATTACATAAATGGATTTCCATTGATATTAATGATTACATGAAAAATCTACTATAGAATTGGGCTTGCCTTAATTATTCAAGACATGCGCATGACTCTCGTTGGTAATGTAGATGAGTCGCTGGTAGAATGGGGTTTGGATTGGCAATCAATCCAAACCCGGTAATCTGCATCTTGGCCGCTCCGATGGCGCTCGACGTCGTCTTAGGGTAAAACACAGCTAGTACGCTGCATGAACAAGGACTGCTCCATCCATAGCCAGCCAAGTGCATCTCAGTCTTCTTACAAATTCTTTTATTAAGGTGGTCGCTTCTTTGAACGAAGAGACCTACGTTCTTAGTCCATGGTTGATACAACTTTTGTCAAACTCGCCAAGGAGGAGGCTCACGGCCATCGAAAGCCAAGGTTGTCTCAAACATGTAGTAGGGGACGAACGAAATGAACAAGTCTTTTTTCTTCCAAACATCCCTATTTATAGGCCAAAGTGCGGTCAAACCCATGTGCTAAGTGGCCCACTCAAAAACTCTAAAATTAATGTGATGAACCTCGTATTAATGGCAATGAACCCGCCACCTCAATTTTGACTAAATCTGATCAAAAGTTATTATTTTGAGCCCTGCGACATATGCAGCAGCAGCGCTTCAGGAATTTGACCAAAACTATGTGTCTTCTCAAAAATCGGAAAAAAAGGTGTGCCAAGGATACTCAGTTAAATGATGCACCAAATAGACCACGCGCCTCTTCAAATTATCCCATCAGCATTTAATGCAATACTAACAAATGTCTCACATGTTAGTTGTCACTCAAACATGGTGTAGCATGTGCCTCGAAAGATGTGCAGATGACGGCTATATAGCAGTCCTATCATTACCATTCCTAACTCCATGCGCCTACTGCTCATGCGCTCATCACCCAAGAGCACATTGAGGCCACTTCAGATAAAGATAAAGATGCTTCAAAGTTTGAGCTGACAGCCAATGTAAACAGATACCTTGACGTAATTATTACTCATTTGTCAGTTATAATTATTCTATACCACGTGGCTTAAACCTGACTATATCTCGCATGTGCATCTAAAACCATGCACTTAGACTTGCCATGCGCCCTAGAGGCCATGCGCCAAGTTTCCTTATATATTAAATCCTGTTAGCGCATGAGATCTATTATGTTTCAACAGATCAAGATCTTTAAGCAATGTGCATGCATCATATGTCATGCCTATAAACGGGTGACAACTACCCAAGATCTCAAGAACAGATGAATTGCCATGTGTCATCTCACTCGCAGCCCAACGGTGTAGTTATAACAGATTCAGTTTAAACTTCATGCGTGTAGCACTCCTGCACACCAAAATCCATACGCACATCGCATATACGTGTATAGGTGGATTTTCCTATAAATCTATAAATAGAAGGAGCATTCCTTCATTTGCTCGCCCGGATTATAGTCACATACCTTTTTTCAAAATACATAAGGTTTTAGTGGTGGCCCATGCAGTTCTCGTTTTGAGATATTGTTGCACATGATTATTGATATCAGTCCATAATTTTTTAGAATTCCAACTTGTTACACTTGTCCTTCGCTCCCTTAATTTGTACAACTGGTCCATATCTCTACTTGGAACTATCTTGCTTGACCTTATCTTGATTGTTGTTCTATCTTTATTCCTTGTTTTGATAGATATGATCTTATAGTTGGTCATGTCGATCAATTTATCAGATAAGACGGTGTCTTGTCTCCATCCTTGGGTTACTTGATTATTTTGGGTTTTGTACTCTCTCTACCGATGTATCGCCTTGTTTGATTATCCTGTTATTCCTTTCGTGTGTTGACTTCATGTTGACTTAGTATCATTATTGCCCTTTTAGAGCGTTGACTTGATTGTTTTGAAGGGAGACTTTATCAGGACTCTGGAATTGGATGTTTCAGCATTTGTTGAGGATCCAATGGATATTCTTGTACCTATTCAGCCCCTTTGACTCTGGATAGTTCCATCTTCTTGATTATATATTTTAGAGATTATTTTGATTATAGATATATTTTTGTATATGATATTAGATCTGAATTTTGAATTTTGAGTATTTTTCTAGAATTGTCTTGTTATCTTGTTAGGTGTTTTGTGATTTTACTGACTTAGACATTTGGGTTCTAGATTTGATTCATTTTGGATATTTGTCAAGAGTGACCTGGTGACCTTGGTGTGCCTTGACGGCATGGTAGCGAAAGTTGCAGCCGCTCGATTATAGTGTCATGGTGAATCTTTTGGAGCCATTCCGGATGGCATGGCAGAGAATGACCATGACACATTGTGATCGGATATAAGGAAACTACGGTCGTCAGTTTGAGACAAATATCATAGATTTTATGATTTTCTATGGATTTAATGCACTTGGGATTTTAGGTTTTCAGAAATTGTTTTTGATATTTTATATTTCTTTTGATTTATGGAGTTATTTCGTGCATGCGAGATTTTGATTTTTCGAGATTTTTCGGTGTTTTAGATTTACTTTAAGAGTTGATTTTTGTAGGTAGATATTGTCCTCTTCAATGTTATCAGTTGAGATATTGTTCATTTCTAGTTGTATACTTGTTTTTTGTAAGGTGGGTAGAGTTTTCATGATATATATATATATATATATATATATTTAAAAATCTTATTTAAATGATTTTGAAATTTCGAGGATGAAATTTTTATAAGGTGGGTAGGATGTCACATCCCTATTTTGAAAATAGGTATATGACTGTATTTCATATTTTGGTGATTTTAAAATTTTGTATTTATTTAAATTTATTATTAGTTTTTGCGTCTCGATTAACCTTGGTTGTTGCGGCCTGATTCTTTGTTATTGATGTTGCTATTATTGGGATTATTTTTATTATTATTATTTAAATTTCCTATAAACTACCCCCAAACCTTACCCTAACTCTAACCTAACACTCTCCTCCCTCACTCACTCACAGCCGCACCCCCCTCTCATTCGTTCAGCTCTCTCTCCCCCGCTCACTCCTCTCTCTTCCCCGCTCACTCCTCTCTCTCCCAGCCGCTCTCTCTCCTTCTCCTCTCTCCCCTTACTGCTCTTCCCTCTCCCGAGCTCTTTGTCTCTTCTCTCGGCCTCTCTCTCTCTCCCGAGCTCTCCTCTCACTCTCACTCTCCCTCTCGTCCCCGACCTCCGGCTCGGCAAGCTCTGTCGCGGCCACCACCACTGCTCCTAGCACCACTTCTGCCGTCGTTGACCTCAAGCCCGACCCCCTCCTCAGCGACCACCGCCATCTCCGACGTTGTCGTCTCCCTCTCCTCCTCCACGATGGCGAGCCCCTCTACCGCTGCTTCCGTTTGTCACCTCCGCCCGTGAGCCGACCGACCCCATCGAGCTTCTCCGACGGCTCCTCCAGCTTCTCCGACTAACTTCTCTTCCTGTATACTCTGCCTGGAGCCAGCTTCGCCTGGCCGAGCCTCCTCGGCAGCTCCCTGCCGTCGTGCACGGGAGCAGCACCGCCTCGAGCGACGGGATACCCTTGGGTCCCGTATTGCTCGAGCAACGAGCTAGCCTCATAATGCATGCACCTCGCTGTGCGCACTGTCTCATTTTTCGTGCCACCTTGAGCTACGTACCTCGAGCCCCATGCTCCCGCAAGTACCGTATCATCACGATTTGCATATTGTCTCGATCTTCGTGTCTCGTCCTTTTGTGCCTACCTCGTGACGAGTGCCGCATTGATTTGTGCATCATATTTTATCTTAAATCGTCTCGATTCATGTGCATGCCTCAATTTGCTTGTCATATTGATTTGTGTATCATATTTTCTTAAATCGTCTCGATTCATGTGCATGCCTCAATTTGCGTATTGCATTGATTCGTGTGCCATCCTGATATTCATGATCCCTCGATCTACGTACGCATCTCGATTTACGTGTATGTTCTGTTTCCCATTCGTCTCGGTCTTCGTGTCACCTCGATTCTCGTGTGCATCTTGATTTACGCACACGTTCTGTTTCCCATTCGTCTTGGTATTTATGTCACCTTGATTCTCATGTATGTCTCGATATACGTGCATGTCTTGATTTGTGTGTCTGCATCGATCCGTATGTCTTGATTTCTGTTCCAGATCCCTGTACTGCTTTCGAAACCTATGCGGTATGGCCTTCTTCCATCTCTTGTAATTTTGTCAGTATTTTATTAGTTGATGCTAATGATTGTTTATTGTGTTCTGAGGACCTTGATGGACGTGTTACCTTGGATCCCGACCACCGAAGACTTGCTTACCTAGCCGAGCCCTCTAAGCAAGTACCCCTTACTCATCGACGACTCTTGTCCTCCCACTGGATTTTATTGCATTAAATTAATTTGTAATTGTAAATGTATAATAGTGTGTAGTGAAGCATAGTAGTAGAACTGCCATGATTAGAACTTATAATAGATTAGTTCGATACCGGGTCAAGCTATATCAGACAACTAGACGGCTCATCCAGACCTTCGAGAACACGGACACAACTCACTTATATTGATTGTCCCCACATGCCCCATATTCGACTCGCAGTCGAGTAACGGCTTTGGCTAATTATTCCTATGCATATGTTTTGGTTAAAATGATGGACCTGTGATTTGTTGCGTCCTGCGTGGTGATTCTTGTTGTATATATTAGTTTGGCGTCCAGTACCCATCATAGTGCTGCTGGAGGCCAAGACTTAGTGTTCTCGGCTTGCGATTCTGTGACGGGTTACGCCGAGTGGATATAGCACTATCTCGCAGGGAGCTCCGGTGCAAGAAATACAGAGGAGACTCAGCTGAATTTTCTAGAATTCTTGGTCCAAAATTTGATTCGAAGATTTGGGCCGAACCATTCCTTTGGTTTGCTAAACCAGACTTATGTAGATCTGTTGTAGTACAGATGCCTGATCGCTGACCTGATACCTGATAGGTAGACCCATGTGATTAGATTAGTCACCTAGCTATGGACCTGTCTTGCCCGTCGGATAATATGAGGGGTACAGTTCCGCTCGGAAGACGGTCTGCGACCCTAGTCCTTGTTTTGTTTAAGGGTCGTGGATCTGCTCCTGAGTAGTCCATGCAATCCTTGTCATTTTTCTTTTAGATGATGTTCTAGTTTGATCAGATATGCCTATGTAGTCGAGGTTATTGATATATGGTTTTTACCTGACTTTCCAAGCGCCCATCTAGAGACTTGTTACTTATAGCATGTGATCATTTTTTCGGTGGATACTTTTGAGCCAGAGGGCCTAGCATTGTTCAGTGATTAGCTTAGTATCGAGTGATCGTATTTTCTGACATGATATTTATTCCAACGTAGATGGGAAGGCTAGATTGATCCGGTGGATAGACCGACTTGACGATTAGAGATGTAGGCTCCCATGTGTACTTGAGATGTTATTATAGTAGAGATCCTGACTGTGTACCTGACCCGATATCCATGCCACGATATAGACAGAGAATTTCATGTAATTGACTGATTGACCATGTTCCTGACTTGACTACCTGTACTCGTACTGATACCTTCTATGTGTGCACTGAGGTGATATCCTATGTGTGCCCTGAGGTGCTATCCTACATGTGCACTGAGGTGCTATGCTATGCGTGCACTAAGGTGCTGTATGATTCTATGTGTTATATGGCAGTACATCCGTCTTCCAGAACGGACATGGTAGTTGGACTTTAGCCTTAGCATGGTTAGGATTGATTGCTTGCTTGTTGCATTGCACTAAGAATGATCACCATCTAGGACTCTATGAGCCGATGTGGATTTGTACTTAGTGTTCTCGTATTGAGACACGACATCCAGAAGGATGATCATGTGACCACGGCATGTGATTCCAGGTAAATGTAGAAGCTAAATTAGACAACTTAAATAGTAGAAGCATTGGAAGGGAACAAAATCTTGATATCGTGCATTACCGGCCGCCCCAGTCCCCGTCTTGACGCGTTGGGTTGGCCGCCACGGATATTGTTACCATCCGTATTAGTAGATGGCAGTATCCGACTACTATATACTATGCGTTATATGACTGTTATGTTTCGCGCAGTGTCCTTTTGAGGGACCGGTGCTTACCTATGTGCTATGCATTATTTGGCCTCACTAGCCCTGCTGGATACTGCACGATCTGAGGATTCCAATATATTGCATTGTTGGGTAACCCAACCTCCACACAGATAGCCGTAGACATTTGAGTGGCCACTTATTCACCTAAATTGTATGGCTTACAGCTTGCTAAGCTGGCTGGTACTTAACATTATCCTGGTGTGGTAATCCATTCCCATGTTCTTGTTTGATCTAGGGGTGGATTACTGTTCCGATGACAGACTATGAATTCTAATTGGCGATGCAGGTATTAATGGATGTTAGATGACTGTGATGATTGTTGGTTATCTACCTGTGTTAGTTGTAGATTGTTATCATGCGTTGGTTTCGCACGATCCTTACCTTCATTTACTTTTCATATATTCTTTTTGTTATATATTTTAACCTGCTGGTTTTCTTCTCTCATCCTTGAGACTTCCTTTCTGGTACTTGCGGCGGTTGGCCTGACCAACCCTCGATTGTTTCCAGATTGCTAGTGACCGATCCTATGGATCTTTCAGACTTGACTTGGAGGATGAGCTTCAGTTCCAGACCATGCTAGAAACTGTGAGAAGGTATACTCATCTATATTATTATCCTGTACTGTAGACTTCCTGATTATCATGAGTATTTCTTGTTTCCATGTGATAATTCTTCTTGCGGTTATTTCATTATTATTGCATGTGGATATGAGATCAGATTTAGGCCATAGATTGATCGCATGCTAGGATACCCCACAAGAATGGCAGTCGTGACCGCCGTATGACGTCTTCGTACTTTATACAGTGTAGCTGGCCTACGTCCGTCCCCATATTTTGGTACTGGGGTGTGACAATTATCCACACAGTGGCATCTAGAGAGTCAAAGCAATTTCCTCTCGTCGTCAGATCATCAACGGAGTAAAGGAACCACTACATCATTCGACATCCACCGTCATACTTCCCTAGAATAAAAATCTTGTTTTTGGAGGTCTTGTTTAGGATTTCTTTGACTCTTTTCCTTCTGTAATACAAAAGTTCGTACAACTTTTTATTCATGG